>APFE030878412.1:226782-263136 GCA_000404065.3 Pinus taeda
ATCACTGTTTAACCTGGTCAACTTTGACTCTATCCTGAGTCAAGTTTACCTAACAATTCCCCCCTTAAACTTGACTTGTGGTTCCTTGACTAACTCCAGCGAAACCTGCTAAGTGATACAATCCCACTCACTCTAGCTCTTACCCCCCTCAAAGTTTTTACCCGAGGTATTGTTAACCCGACATCCCCCCTATCACCTAGGTCTAACCTAGACTTTACCGATGATCACCGAGGGGTACACATGCCTTACCAGGTCTTATAGTAGTATGCCCATTTACATGCAATAATTTTGACTTTATTAAATTTTGTTTTTGTTTATTGCTGCTGCGATTCTGATCCATCCTCCCTCAATTTTATTTGCTCAAAAACTTCTATCAAACTGCTCCAACCTCAAGCCCGATGAGAACCTTGTATATTCTAGCACTGGTGGCCTCACGTAGTAGAAAACAAAAAAAATTTGAAGCCGCATGAACAATTTTCTTCTGTTGACCTTCTTTAAATAACCCAATGAATCCCGAACAATTCGTCAGCATGTTCCAAACCGACACTATCTTCCACACATTCTCCTCGAGGTTCTTCCACGTACAATTGTTCCACCATTATTTTCAGACCCAGATCTGTAAAAATGCTACATTCATCTCATCAAGCACTATAAACCATTGGCATCAAAGAATCCCTTTGAAGCCAATATCTGGCTCTGATACCAGTTGTTAAGAAATCCACTGCATAACATAAATAATTACCGAGAGGAATATATATAAGAGAGCAACAAACATAAACACATAAACACAGATGTTTATCCAGGAAAACGCCAAATCTGGGGAAAACCCAAACCTAATAAGATCTCATGAGCATTTGCCAAAACCCTGGCCAATCCGACCAATTGAGCCTTCACTGCTCACTTCCCTGGCCTTGCATTACAATGAAGTCTTTCCAGCCTTTTATAAGCTCCATTAAATATAATACCATAGGCAGAATACTATGGGTGCACAATACCATGTGCCCCAAAACCATCACTGCTTAACCTGGTCAACTTTGACTCTATCCTAAGTCAATTTTACCTAACACCACTATGGGGAGAACTTAGTACTATCGGGTTTACCAAATAGTCTACATAACATGGTCGCTGCGAATCTATGAGGGGGACAAATAGACGCCTTTGGAAAAATTCTGTATGAACTGCCTATTGTAGATGACTTGTGGCTTTGGTATGGGGTACATAAGTCGTAGGTTGTTTGGGGTAAAAGATCCCATAACCTCTTGGCTTCTTGTCTTAAATTCTCTGTCTGATATGCCGGCTTCATCAATAACCCGTTTAACCATGTCACTATAAGGGATTATCTTCAAGTGCACGACTATGCAATGCAAAAATGAGCATGTCGTCTCTATCATGGAAGTGTCTGAGGAATCGCGTCCATCAACTGCAATTTTTCTTTCCATAATCCTTGGTTGCTCCTCCTCCAATATATTATACATAGCCTCCCATGTAGAGGTTTCTCCCTCTCTGTTGCATGTAGTATCTGTAAATAGAGGAGTCATTTCTAACTTCTCAGAGGCAACTGCCTTGCTTTTCTTCACCTTTGTTCTCAATGCTTTGCTCTACAAATTTTTCCTGAAAGTGAAGAACAACAACTATTGGATACATAAAAATGAACATAAAATGAAATAATGCAGACAACTGGTAAAGGTGATAAAAATAGTTTTACTTGAACGCATGTAAGAAGATACCATATCACGCTAAATGGATTTTCACACATAAATGCAGTTATCTCTTACTAAATGCCCAGTAATGATTTGTTATCCCTTAGCTTTAATGCTCATAAATGTCTGCATCATAAAACAAGAAGAAAGCTTCTAGGGTGACGAGCCTTTGAACTGTGATCATAGCGATTGTGTGATTTGCGAAGCAATATCCCAGATCACAAGATGCCATTTTGCCTTTCTTACCTCCTACTATTTTGTTACAAGATGCGAGATTCAAGCCACTCATTAGTTGTTTCAAAATGTAGCTACTTGCCAGGTTCATCCTATTTAAAAGACCATTTTTTACTCAGTGGTCGACCTAAAACATTTTCTTATGATATATTAAGGAGTGGGTCCAGGTCTTGTTCGCATTTCACAATATTGGCTGGTGGTAAGTATATCTTGTTCAATTGAATAACTGAAATGCGATGTAATAAAGGTTACAATGCCATCACAGTTTCGCATCTCGCATGTTTGCAATAACCATTTTAAAGCAGGCCCTCTATGAATGGCGATATGCGGTGCAAGACTTAAGCCTAAAAAGCTTAAGGACTTAGTTTATGTTGGATTTCATGATAGTTTCGAGCATAGAGTCCTTACTTAATCATTTTACTTGGTTTTGGAGGGTTATAAAGGTATTTGGTGGGTTTAATCATGCTATATGTGAGAAGGTAAGTGTTTTAGTAGTTTTCGAAAAAAAGGGGGGTTTTGATTGTTATCTTTGCTTTATTCCAAAAAACTAATCTAAAAGAAATGCCTAAATGCTAAGATTTGTTTTTTGGATATATTTTTTGAAGGGTACCCATTTATTAACGTAATTTTAACTACTATCATTAATAAATGGGGGTTTTTTGAATACCACAACAACTGGCGATTCACTTTGAATAACCAGCGATCTCCTAGAGTTTTTTGAAATTTCTAAAACTTCCAAAATAAAGATAGTTTTTTAAAATAAAATAAGTTACATGGAGTATAAGGTAAGTAATATTGCTCTTTATTAATAAAATGACATCTACTTAACTATTGTTCTTTGATTATTCCTTTCTCATAAAAATTCACTTTGTCTACATTAGTCTTTACTTGGTTTTTAAAGATAAAAGTAACAAGTCTCTCCTAAAATCAGTTTTTTGGTATACTCAGTTGTCGTAGGTAGAGCCGCTGCTTCCAACAGGAGTTCATAGCCTCGACAGGGTTGCCTTTTAACCAACAATGATCTAGTATCCCACTTAAATCAGAATGCAATTTTAAAGATAAGCGCGTAAGTGTACTTATTGCTTTCTTTATTTTCTGAAGTAATTCATTGTCGCTTCAACTCTTTATTTCTTAAAGAAAGAGGTCTTGGTTTGGTGACCAATATTGACAATGCCATTCACTTTATTTTTAACTTAACTGAACAAGTTGGCTTGTGATGAGATCCCTTGTCTTTTGATTAATATAATCTTAAGCCATTACCCTGTTTTGATATGCAGTATTGGTAATGTCAATTAGTTATAATCTTATGATCATGGTAAGCCAACTCTTGATGAGACCGCTTATCCTTTAAGTTTAAGTATATTTTAGAATTACACTATAAAAATGAAAGCTAATTAAGTGGGGAGAATCATTGGCTCCCTAAGAGTTTTTGGACAACAATTGTAGAGTTTTAGAGATTCCTTTCTGGAGGGGGACTTTGTTTTGTTATAGATACTTTTCTAGATTGATGTAAAGGAGAAGTTTCTTTCTTAAAGCTAAGTTTCATAAAAAAATCAGATAATTGAGGCAGAAAACAGACAGTTTAAGAGCAATAGAACTTAACTATATATTGCATATGTGAATATTACTTTCATAACAATCTTTACTTACACAAGCGAAAAGTCAAAATTAAAAAGAGGCTATCCTTTGTAAAACCAAAAGTAAATGTTTTTCAGTTGGTATTATTATTTCTAAAAGAAAATTTTAACTAAAGGAAATAATATATAGTAAACAGAAGAGATCATCTTCTATGGAAAGTATTTCTTTAGAACTTGTCCATTAATAGGTAAATATTTTCTCCTACCAGATAAATACTGCAGCAGAAAAGTCAATGGGCATATTTGTTCCACAATCTGAAATGGGCCAAGCCACATTTGTTGGAACTTCATATGGTTACCTTTCTCTTCGTGCGATTTATCCCATTTTAGTACTAGTTCTCCGAGTTGAAAAGACTTTTGAAGTTACAAAATTTGTATCAAAGGAGGCTTTGACTAACTGCTGATGATGTGCATGCATGGTTTTGGCTTTTTCCCTTTCCTCTTCAAGCTTAAAAATTTGTAATTGTCTAACCTGCATAGATGAGGAAGGAGTTTCTCCAATGGATTGAACTAAGGCTAAGGAGGGAATAGGTACGTTTTTTATTAAGACTGCTTCTTTTCCATAGACCAAATTAAAAGGAGAAGTGCCAATAAAGGCTTTCTGAGTTATTCCATCTACCCATAGAGAAAACACTAAAGACTTATGCCAGTTCTTTTGGCCTTGGTCAATAGTTAATTTAATAATCCTGATAAGATTTTTGTTTGCAGATTTGACTAAACCATTTCCTTACGGGTAGTAATTGGCAGAATACTTAAGCTTAAAACTTCTTTTAAGAGAAAATTTTGTCATTGCATTGCTTGAAAAATAATATGCGTTATCAAACATCAACGCAGATGGTAAGCCAAACCTGGGGATGATATATTGATCTATAAATTCAATAATATTTTCTGATTTGGCTACCTCGAGTGGAATTTCTTCTACCCATTTGGGGAAATAATCAGTGGCTATAAGGATATACCTATGCTGTTTAGAAAAATGAGGAATGATCTCACCTATTACGTCCAATCCCCATTTTTCAAATGGTTGGTCAATTTTGACTGGCTGCAATGGTAGCATGGGTTTTCTCTATCTTCCAGCAGCTATTTGACAAATCTTACATTTCCTTACATAACTGTGTGCATCTCTGAACAACGTTGGCCAGTAATAATCGACATGCAGGATTTTATGCGTTGTAGTATCACCTCCAAAGTGACCACCAGCTAGTATATCATGAAGTTCCTGCAACACCTTCTCTGCCTCAGATTTTTCAAGGCATCTAAGTAAAACATAATCATAATTTATTCTGAACAACACATCCTTGACAATTTGATATTGCCTAGCTTTTAATCTCAAGGCTATTTTCTTTTTGTAATTTAATTGGGTTGGTGCATATATATTTTTTAAGTAAAATATGATATCAACATACCTTGATTCCATGTCATTAAGTCTTACCTCATAGATTTGTACATCGTCAATTGTATGTTGTAATTCTGATAGATTTGATACTCCTGCCAACATCCTGCAAAACCCTTGTCCTTTTCGCTGGTTTAATTTCTATGTCATATTCTTGCAAGGATGACACCCAATTTTCTCTCTTTTCTCCTACATCCCTTTGTATTAAAAGATTTCTCACTGCTGAGAATTGTACTATTACTTTAGTGGGGGTTTTGAGGAGAAAAGGTATGAAGTGTTTTATAGATTTGAAAATAGAAAAAGCTTTTTTTTCAACATATGAGTAATTTAATTTAGCTCCTTGCAAATTGGAGCTAAAGAAAGATATTGCAACTTCAGCTTTTTCTTGATTTACTTGTGTCAATATGGCCGCATATGATTTCTTCGAACCGAAAGTATATATAATGAAATGATTGGAAACATCCAGTGTTGCTAAAGATGGGGTGTTTATAATTGCATTTTATCAAGCTAAAAGCTTGATGTTCTGAATGTCCCCATTAAACAGAGAATTTTTCTTTATCATGGGTTGAAGAGGTAAAACAATTCTTGAGATGTGAGGGACAAATATTTTAACAAAATTTATTTGACCCAAGAAAGATTGCATTGATTTTTTGTTATGGGCTAAAGGTATTTTAGAAATTTCTCTAATTCTGTCAGGTTCAATATGAATTCCTACTTTGGAAACAATCAATCCAAGGATCTTTCCTTCACTTAATGGGAAAAAAGACTTCTTAGGGTTAAGAGAAATTCCATACCTTTGGAAACGTTCAAAGATCTGTTTTAAATCTCTTAGATGATTATTGCATTTTTTGGAGTATACCGTTATATCACCTAAGTAGATCACTACTGATTTGTTTCCTAAACCTTTAAAGGCTATATCCATAGTTCTTTGGAAAGTGGCATCAACATTAATCTGTCCAAATGGCATTTTCTGGTAAGCATAAGTGCCCCATTTTGTCCTGAACATAGTTTTCATCTAGTCATCTAGATGTACTAAGATTTGAGTATAACCTCAAAATCCATACAAGAAAGACATTAGCTCTGAGCCTGCTACTGATTGCAAAATATGTTCCATACCGGGAAATTGGAAATTATCCTTTTGGCAAGCTTTATTGAGGTTGCGGAAATCTATACATATCTTAATATCGTTGTTCTGTTTTCTCAATGGGACAAGACTGGAAATCCACTGGGAATGTTTGATAAGAAAAATAATTTTATCTTTCAGCAGTTTATTGAACTCAAATTTAATTTGACTTTCCAAATTAGGATGGATCTTCCTCAATTTCTATTGAATAGGTCTTTTGCTAGATATCATGGGAATAGTATGTTGAATAATAGAGGTGTTGTATGTCTTGATATCTTCACAGTTCCATGCCAATACATTCTTGTATCTTTTTAACAACTTATAAAAGTTTCTTTTTATTCTGACATAAGACCGAGACCTAAGTTAATATTTTGAGGTTTTAAATCAGTGCCAAGATTGATCAATTCAAACCTCAAAGTTGAACTTTGAAGTTTTGAATTGGTGGAGCATTTAAATCTGGCTTTAAGTTCATATAGATCTTTCGACTTAACTACAGATTTTGGTATAGAATTAATGATTGTTTCTTGTTTAAGTTGGTTATCATGCTGGTCCTCATCAACTATTTGGTCATCGTAAGAGCCTTCTGAGGTCAGGAAGCTTATGATATCCAGATCATTATTAAAGACTCTCAAGTTGGTGATATTGTCAGGAATAAAAGGCCTAAAAATTAATTCAATGGAAAATCGATCTGGGTTGTAATATTCTAGTGGGATAAGCTTGGAAGTGACATTGGCTAGAAGATCGGCACTGGAATTCTAGAGTCTTGGAATAGGGGAAATATTAAATGTTGTAAAGTGGAGAGTCAGGTCTTGGACTAATGGCTGATAATGTTTCAAATGTCCTGAAAAACAGTGTATAGTATTTCTCACTTGTTTTATGACAATCTTTGAATCTCTGAATACTTGGAGTTATTTAATGTTAAGGCCAATTGCTTTATACAAACCTTCAACTAGTGCCTCATATTCAACGGTGCTGTTTGTGCAATCAAATTCAAGTCTGCATGTTAACACAATTTTTTCCCCCTCTGGGCTGACTAAGATGCAACTTGCTCCTGCTCCATCATTAGATTTAGATCCATCAAAAAAAAATCCAAAATAAAGATCTAACTACAAGTTTATCTACAAAATTTACACATTTAGAAGTCTCTGTTTGAGAAAACTTTTCAACTTGAGAGACAATAGAGTTTTCTAAGAAAGGTGAAGTGTGAGCAATGAAATTCCCTAGAAATGATTCTATAGAATAATCTTCAATGATATTGTTGCTATACGTGATTGGTTCATTTTCTCCCTCTAATTCTATCACTATGAACTTTTGATGTTTCTCGCGATAAACCCTTATTTTATTTGGTTTTCCATTATAGGGAAGCCACATGTGAGACCTGTCAATTGCAAAATAACCATGAATTTTTTCTGACCAATCTCTACTAAGGATTAAGCCATAGAACTCAGGAATGTCAGCTACAAGTATGTCATTGACTTGGAAAACTTTAGGGTTTGATGAAAGTCTGATGGTTACTTAGTTAAGTTCCCCAACAAATTCGACTTGAGAGCAATCTAACTAAACTATTTGTACAATAGATTTCTGAGGCTAATCATTCAACTTTACACAAATTTTTATGGGTAAGATGTTAGATGAAGCTCCAGAATCAACTAGACTGTTGTGTAAGTTTTTGTTAAAGACTTCAAAAATAAGGAGAAATGGAAAAGTGTGGGATTTTTATCTTCCCCAAATTAAAGCTATATCAGTTGGATCAATCTTGTTCAAAGAAGCATTAGGGGGTCTTCCCATTTCTTGGGCAGCTTGTGAGATCATGGTAGCAGGAAGTGGTGCAGTAGGTACTACTTTAAGTTATTTAAGAAGTAACTTCTGTTGATGTTTCAATTTACTAAGATCATGAAATGTGATGTTTTCCCTAGTCTTATTCATATCACCAATACCATTATATTCCATTTCATCATAAAATATCAAATTTTTAGATGAAGGAGAAGGATCCAATTGAGTAGGTGTAGTTTGAGTGGATTTTGGTACGGATTTCTTACCTGTTGCTTTGTCCCTAGGGGTGGCATTGAAGCCTTCTGTTTTAGATTTGTTTGTCACAATTCAACAATATTTTTGCTTCGGGTAGCAACGGGTAATGCTTCTTGAGTTTCTTCATTGGGAAATATAAAATCCCACATTCCTTGTAACTCTGATACTTCTTCATTGTCCATTTGTTCTTCGTTTGTTGAAACTTCGTCCTCGTCCGCATCTGATTCAACATTTGATATGGAATTTGGGGGTTTAGGATCAACAGAGGAATTCCTTTTAAATGGTCTAAAATGTATTTTAGAGGAAGTCTTTGCTACCTGTTTTTTAATATCAAGCATTTCATTAGACATGGTCTTGAGGACTTTTTGTAACCCTTCAAGATCAAAAGGATCTTTTGGTGGTTTCTTCTTAGAGTCATCTCTAAAAGTTAATTTCTTATATTTCCATTCTTCTAATGTTTTTTTCTTTTCCACAATTAGAATGTGTTTTTCCACAACTATTGCATCTTTCATATTTTCTGCTAAAGTTGGTTTGATAGCTCTATCAATGAAGATAGTTGTGTTTGATGGTAGAGAAGAGATGTACTACTCATTTTGGACCTCATCGCTAGGCTTAGACACCATTGGTATCATATTCAATAATTTATTGAAGCGAGAGTTGAAGTCCTTAATGGGTTCTTTCGATTCGGCTTTCAGGTTGGAGAGATCATTGATTAGGGTAGTTGTAGATCTATCATCTCCAAATTTAGTTAAAAAATTCTCTTGAAAAGCATCCCAATTGTTAATAGAACCTGATGGTAATGAAAAGTACCCTGATCTTGCTGCTCCCTATACAGTATATGGGAATAATCTTACAACTGCGTCTTCTTCCACTACTTCATTCACGTTAATGGATAACATAAAATTATTTATATGTTCCTTAGCTAATAGGCCATTATCAGGATTGAATTTGGGCAACCATTTCTCTGGGTGTGCTGGTAATTGATGTAAAGGTATAGCCATCCTAATAGCCCCTGGGTTTGTCCATGGCCTTGGAGGATTTTGTGCCATTGTTGATATGTGGGTAGGGGAAGGTGTGGTAGTGGTTGAAGGTGATTAGGTAGAAGAAGATGTAGCTCCTATACCTATGTGAATCACGATCGAGAGTGGTGAGGTGGATGATTGATCTTGTGAGGGTATAGATGGAATGAATGAAGATGATGATAGAACCTTGTTGTGAGATTCAGATAGTGTTTTCTTATCTTTCTTTCGACTTGGAAAAGGAAATTTGAACAAAGGAATTCCAAAATTTTCGCTCTATGCTCTGGTTAACCATTGAGATGGGGTGAACTGAGAGGTAACACTATCCAGGGAAAACTCAGATTCTTCTTGACATTACGAAATCCACTCTAATTTATGAATCAAATATTGAACTTTAGGGGTTTCATTAAAATAAGAATGATTTGGCTTATTTGGGATTTCAATGACATGTTGTACAATTTTCTGTGCAACTTCTCGCTTAGGATTAGGGGATTTGGAAGACTTTCGAGAAGTTGCAGGTGATATTGAGGGAGTTTTACTGTTAGAATGGCCTATTAATTTATATTTACTTTCCATTCATAGTCAGACCCTCCTTCTAGTGCCAAAATGTTGAAGCTTTAAAAATCATTGCTTCAACATGGGGGAAAACCACCCGGTCTAGACTTTGGTTAACAACTCCTTTTTTGTTTGGAGTAGTGGCTCCGACTGGGGATAATGGGACCAGTTTCCCAATCTATTTAATTATTGTGCTAATGGGGTGATATGTGATGTTTTAAAGTAATTTCCATGCTAAAAGTAATATAATCTAAACTAACAACCACATGCATTTTATCGTAATTTAAGCACTATCTAATTATAAATATACCCAGTATTAAATTGATGTATGTCATCTACAATAATATCTGAAAGAAACTGACAATAAAGATCATTCAATCCCAATGAGAAGTGAATTTGTTTTAACAATAATCGTTTCGTATAAAAAGTTAGCCGAAATGATTGTGAAAGATATATCGCATAACGAATTATTCATATATTCAACATAAAATGTAGATCATCATCATATAGAAGTGCAATAATGGCAATCAAGATTCACACTTTCATACATAAACAATTTGAAAAGAAATCATTTCTTAATACATAAGTAAAAAAGATTACGAGATAAAAGTACCATTTATAATATGTCCTACTCAAGTGTTTCAGCAATATTGATATATCTTCAGTCCATTCAACATCATCTAAGAGTACAAAAGTGCAATTTTAGTAGATGCTAAATCAGATAAAAGTAAATCATGTTCCATTAATTTCACCAGAACTTCCTCAAAGGGATAGAAGTGCATGTTTTGAAGACTATTTCTGATAAAATTCTGGACCCCTCTCTAAATGCATGAGAGGGGTTTAAATACTTAAACTATAAAACTAAAAAAAGAGTATTACAAAAATAGTTGAGGAGGTTTAAATGACCTGCCTCAAATTGTGAAAAAATAAAATCAAAATGGAAATAAACAAGGTGACTAACTATCCTGCATTTGATTATTCAAATCACAAATATCCATCATAGGCTTGAGCTATGCTGGTTGGCCAACTTCAGCTTTCAACTGTCCAACGAATATGACATCGGTCAGTGTTAGTGACATTTTCTCCGTAGAAGTGGTTAGGCATCACAGGGTTATCCATTGGATGTGAGGTTTTACCAAATGTTGCCAATATACCTCCCAGTTTAACCTGGTCATTTTCCTTATCACTTCTGCTTTTTCTTTTGTTCCTTGTTTCCATTGTTGTTCAAGTTGTTTCGCATTAGGAAGGAAACCTGGAATGGACTCTGCCACAAGATTGGCACTATGTAAATTTTCATTGATGTTTTCTACGACACATTTTTCTGCTAATGTTGCATCTGCTATTACATTTTCTGCTTCTTTAAGTCGAGAATACCAGCTTGCAAATAGGATTTGTTTATGTGATTCTTCTAGCTTAGGCAGGTCAGATTTTATCCCATCTTCTGTATTCTACCAAGCGATGAAATCGGAGACCTTTTTAAATATCTCATCATATTCAAGTCTCATTTCCACGACTTGACTTGTCAAATTATTGCTTGTTTCGCAATAATATTTCCATTGTGAAATCTTCTGGCACAATAATTATTTCTAGTGCATCAGCTGGGAGTTAAGACCTAGTGCTTCAGTAACAAACTGATAAATTTTTGGATCACCTTTGTGTAGATTAGTTATTTCCTGTATATGTGCTTCCTTCTTGGCTAAGCTGGTTCGATGTTCTATTTGCATCTGCTTGAATTCCCATTGTAGCTTGGATAACTGTATCTCTGCCTGCTGGTCAAATTTTTCTTTCTCTAATTGTTGCTAATTTTATCTTCCTTTTCTCTAAGCAACATTTGTACTTATATTTCTTCGTCCATGGTCATTGTAGCGTAAGCACCTCCAAACTATGAGAGTTTATTAATGTTAGTAGATGGGTCAATGGGTGAGTCTTTCCATAGAACATCCATTGGTTCATTTTCAAGGGTAGTAGCAGTCGTAGAGTCCAATTTCCTTTTCTTTCTTTGTCTTTTCACCATGGACTTATGTTGTGGGACACAAAAAACATATAAAGGGATAATTTCTTCAATTCTCAAAACTATTTCGAACATGGGAGTAACGAGGATGTGCTCTATCACTTGCGTATTTGTAGTCTCTTCCACTATAATTTCCTGAGTTGTTTTCTGTTGTGGAATTTGCAACTTTGGCACTTGTTCCTCTGTGTTGAGGCTTTTATTAAAATTGTCTCACTCTTCCTCTAAATCAATTACCAGGGGTTTTATTGGTTGTGCACAGGTAGTAGGGATTTCAGCCTACTTGTTCACCAAAGTTTATTCAGCTATCTTCTGTGTATATTGGGATGTATCCCTTACTGACTCCATGCTTTTGCTTTTCCCATTTTGCGATGGCTGTTGTGATTCCCTAGTAAATTTCTCTTGAGATTCTGCTCTAGAATCGGTCTTAGAATTTTCTTTAGAGTCACCTATAGTCACACTGGGAGTAGGCTCCATTATTGGTTCAATCAATAATTGGTCCAATCAGACCTTTTCTAACATCCTTTCTCTGTAACTATAAAAGTTTTCTAGATCTTCACAGTCAAAAAGTAGTTGTGCCATATGCTTCACCTCTGTGAAGGCGTTTTCTGCAAAAAGATGTCATAAAAGGCATCTTCCTCATTACTGAATACTTTTATTTTCACAAGGGTGGTGAAATGTTTTACAGTGTCGAACGGGTCATATTTCCTTCCAGGGAATTTAGGTAATCACAGAGATAACATGTTCTCTGCTTCTCTGAATGCATGGCCTAGGTGATGTAATGCAAATTTTCCACACTATAGAGGGAATGTAGGCCAGATGACCTTTTTTTTATTCCTTTAATGTCTTTCTCATTCCTCCCCACTAGCTATTTGATAGGCTATCTCTTTAGCCATCAATTTGTCTGGAACTTAGTATGGGAGGACATGGGGGGAGGTGTTCCTGCCAAAAGCCCTGATATATGTAAATGTTTCCTCCCAAAACCATCTAGCCATGGGGAGGATGTCCACTTCAGCTTCTTGAGAAAACCCAGGGGCATCTCGATTATAAAACTACTTGTAAATAGGGAGCATTAGTCCATGACAAATCTTGAAAAAATGTGGTTGAAAATTGGATTCCCACATGTCCTTGTGGTATGTGTGAATGGGAAGTGGATTCTGAATAGTCCATTTCCATCCCATGATAGGGAATTTCAAACTAAAACAAATTGCATCCATTACATAGGTGCTTATAAAAAAATGGAGGGTAAACCCTCAAAGCAACACTTATTTTCCTTCTATACTCGATAATTGTTTTTGCTAAATTGTCGGACAAAATTTGTGCCCAATTCATTATGTTGCATTAACAGCTGCATCTATTAACGACAACCACTCTGGGGAGGACTTAGTACTATCAAGTCTGCCAAATAGTCTACATAACATGGTCGCTCCAAAAATATGAGGGGGACAAATAGACGAAGTAGTGTACATATTGTTTTTGTCTTTCTTGATTTTTTCCTCATTATTCGACCATGCCCGGGTGCAATCTGTTGGGTCTTCATTCTCTTTTGAAAACTTCTCCATGAACTACTTGTTATAGATGACTTGTGGCTCTGGTAGGTGGTACATAAGTCGTAGGTTGTCTAGGGTAAAATATCCCATAACCTCTTGAATTCTTGTCTTGAATTATCTTTCTAAGATGTCAGCGTCATCAATAACCCATTTAACCATGTCGTTATAAGGGATTATCTTTAGGCGCACAACTATGCGGTTCAAAAATGAGCATGTTGTCTCTAACATGGAAGCGTGTGAGGAATCACGTCTATCAACTATAATTTTTGTTTCCATAATCCTTGGTTGCTCCTCCTCCAGTATATTATACATAGCCTCCCATGTAGAGTTTCCTCCCTCTTTGTTGCATGTAGTATCCGTAAATAAAGGAGTCATTTCTAACTTCTCAAAGGAAAATACCTTTCCTTTCTTCACCATTGTTCTCAATGCTTTGCTCTGCGGATTTTTACTGAATGTGAATAACAAGAGCTATCAGATACACAAAGATGAGCATAAAACGAAATAATACAAATAGCTTATAAAGGTGATAAAAGGAGTTTTATTTAAACGCACTTAAGAAGATATCATATCACACTAAATGGCTTTTCACACATAAATGTATTTATCTCTTACTAAATTCCCACTAATGATTCATTATACCTTAGCTTTAATGCTCATAAATGTCTGCATCATAAAACAAGAAGAAATCTTCTAGGGTGACGAGACTTTGAACTGTGATCATAGCGATTGTGTGATTTGCGAAGCAATATCACAGATCGCAATATCGAAATATGCCTTTTTTCCTTTCTTACCTCCTGTTGTGTTTCTACAAGATGCTAGCCACTCATTAGTTGTTTCAAAACGTAGCTACTTATTAGGTTTATCCTATGTAAAAGACCCCTTTTTATTGAGTGGCAAACCTAAAACATTTACTTATGATATATTAAGGAATGGGTCCAGGTATTGTTCACATTTTGCAATATTGGATGGTGGTAAGTATATGGTGTTCATTTGAATGCTCAAAATGTGATGCGATAAATGTTACAACTCCATCGCAGTTTCACATCTTGCATGTTTCACAATAACTGTTTTAAAGCGGGACATTTATGAATGGTGATATGTGATGCGAGACTTAAGCCTAAAAAGCTTAAGGACTTAGTTTATGTTAGACTTTATGATAGTTTCAAGCATAGAGTCCTTAATCATTTTACTTAATTTTGGAGGGTTAGAAAGGTCTTCTGGTGGGTTTAATCATGATATATGTGAGAAGGTAAGTGTTTTAGTAGTTTTCTAAAAATGGGTTGTTATCTTTTCTTTATTCCAAAAAAATGATCTAAAAGAAATGCATAATTGCTAAGTTTTGTTTTTTGGATAGATTTTTTTAAGGGTCCCCATTTACTGACGTAATATTAACTACTATCATTAATAAATAGTGGTTGTTGAATACCACAATAGGACTAAAAGATAATATTAGAGTATTGTGAAGACTTTACTCAGTGACAATAGTGTTCAATAGTTGACTATAGATAGTGATAGTATATTACAGTCCTCAGAATAAGGGGTTTGTGTATAAGCATGATTAGGTTCATTTCATGGATGTCATAGTTTTTTTACTGGTTAGTTTCATAGACAAATATATGGATCGTTGTACTCTCTTTTGTTGAATCATTTTATGATGATCTAAGAAGAAGAAAAAGTTTCAAGGGTTTTACCCATAGTGGGTTTTTCCTTAGTCTCAGACCAATCTTAGTGTCTTTATCTGCGCATGCTTTTCTTCTATTTTTCCTTTATGTTTTATTGCATTGATAAAAATGATGTTTTTCTTTCCACATAGTTGCATATGGTGACGAATAATGATGTAAATCTAAATAATGTAATCATGAGATGTGGTGAACTTAATGTGTTATTGAAGAAATGCAATTATCTAAGAAAATAACAATATAGCCCTAAGAAAAATCAACACATGGGCCCAAATAAGTAATAGAAACGTATACATATATGCATGGCTCCATAACACATACACATAACATGATGCTATGAACACATAGCACAATATCAATACATATGACATAGTACGAGATATACATATAGACATGTACAATACACACACATATACATATGACTCAACACATCACACATCGTAACATAAAAGTCATAAACCACGTTGTCTCTATTTATGTGAATCATGCCATACTACCTCTCTTTTTTTTCCATGCTTATAATGCAAGAGTCGTATTCAAATTCTTATTTTCATGCCATTTGTAAGTAGTCATCTTTCCTTGCGAATCATTCCCAATATTTCTGTTAGACATAATGACATTTTCATGCATATAGATATACATATATCATCATGTATGAAATAAATAAGTATATGTGCAGTAAAATTACGGTTAAGAGGACTCCCTTTTACCATTTTGTTGTCCATCCTTTCCATGGACTCAACCAACCTGCTAAATTGTCACTTTTTTATCATGCATAAATTTTTCCAACCACTTATGTTTTCATTGTACTTTTTACCATGTTCATACTCAGTATGTAATTCATTTATTTCCCCTTTATTGAGAATCAGTGGTTTCCCTTCCACCTCAGCTAACTTTCTTCAAGACCCCCACATATGTAACACGACTTCTAACAAGCATGATTGGTTTGAGCTTTAGGATGTTAAGGTAAGGATATAAATTAATAGTTGGTGGTAGATAAATTTAAAATGAACTTAAGAATTTTATAACAACTAAAAGTATGCATATGTTACTTGAAACCCTACTAGTTTTTCACCACTATAAAGCTCACACTATTATAATGTTTCTTATTATTAGAGATGTGAAAATGCAAAAAGGATTATGTATAACAAATTTTAACAACATAATCTACTAAATTGCAAAGCTTCCCAGGGTTTGTTGACGGTGCTAGAAATTCGTCAACCAAGGGGGTCTCTATCATGTGAATTCCCAATTAGATCTCACACTGTTTGGTGTAGGAGCCCCATCCGTAATATTTGCCTGTTTTCCATATATCTCAAAGATATACCTTGGATCTAACCATCATCATGGTAGAGGGATGGAATTTTGTCTTCGAAAAGAAAGGGAGGTGTGCTTGGTGAGTGTGTAGTTGTGATTGTGTCAAGCCTCTTCTACTACAAAGGGGGGAAATGTGAGCCTCTAAGTAAGAAGTAATAGTACCACCCAGAAAGAGACACACATGAACCGGAAGTATCTGTCTAACATCCAGCGGAATAGTCCACATCGGATGCAATGGTTGTTAAAACCAACAAAAAAGGAAGGAATTGTCTAGTATCCTATGGAAAATTCCACAAGGATGGGACAACAATAACAACCATTACATCATATTCTCAATAATATAAGCACTAAAACACCTGAAATAGTTCAACTATCTTACTACATCTGAAAGAAAACATGAAATAAAAACTTCCACAAAATAGTTTTACAAACATTCATAGTCCATGCATGAAGAACATGCTAGCCTTAAAAGGATTTTTTCACTATGTTCGAAGACACATATTTACAAATTACATCACTAGCCCTAGTATTGGGATGTTGAAGTCACTCCTTTCCCCTCAAAGAACTAGTTTATCTCTCTAATGCCTTGCAGGAGGAGCCAACGTGAAAAGTATTTTTTTTCATACAATGAGGGAGTATATATAACCAAGGGGTGATGCTTCCCTTCCTTGTGACTCTTTTACTACCCTCATGATTGCTAGAGTTCCTATGACTTTTCAGCTTACATGATTCTCCATATAACATATGCGTCCTTTGGACTTCCACTTCACAATGAATACAACATACATGGTCCACAATGATGATGTGGCTTATGACAACTCATTACAAGAGATGACATGGCACTATTGATATGAACTAGTTGAGTGATATGGAAATTTCAAGCCACTACTACTATTGTGAATGATGTCTACTTGAGAATACTCTTTCCTTCCAGCTCCTCATGGCTTGGTGACAGGAATCTTCAAAGATCTCAAGTCTTTGGTTGTGGTTGTGAGTTGGTGTCCTTTTTATTTTTCTTCATACATTGGATTGCATGATCAGCTACAAGAATTTCCTTTTCATTTCTTCCTCCTTCATCATCCCACCCAATTTTGTATCTAAATTCACTTATGATGAGACAACATTAACCCGAAAACCTCCTAGAATAAGATGGTTCATTCTGGTCTAGGGACTCAATCGGAACTGAGTTACAAGTTGGAAATGGAGGCCCAGTGACTGCACATTGCATAGTCCTAGTAGCTAGGGCTAAGAATAAAGGCCTAGAACTTGCAGTGCATAGTTCAATCTAGGCTCAAAGGTTGTCTTCTGTGCAGTTTTAGATATGACTGAGTTCGAGTGAAGGAGGGGCCATTGTGGAAGATTTTTGCATAGTTTTGGAGAGGAAGGCTGACTAACTCCTACACAGATTTGAGATACAGTGGGCCAAGATGATGGGAGGACCACTTAAGGCAGCATTTCCATAGTTCTAGAAGGGAAAGCTGATTGATTCTTGCGTAGATTTATGAGATAGTGCATCAGGCTGATGGAGTGACCACTGTAAAAAGCCTCTCCTTATTTCTGATACTGAAGGGATAATGGTCCTCTGGGGGATTTCGCATTTCAGGGGCACAGGGACACAACTTTTTTCTTGTGCTTGTGCAATGTGTAGCTTGGGACAGACTGACTTAAAGGGTTGCATAATTCTAGAAGGGAAGGTTCTGTCTTGGGCTCAGGAATTGTGAAATGCAACATTCTTGGGGACAATAACTATGCATTGCTTATATCCAAGGGTCAAGGTCACAGCTAGCTAACTGGAACTATGAAATGAACAGTCCATGTAGGCTAGGTGAAGCCAAGTTGAAGGATTGAGGAGATTTTTTGGAAAAGGCTAAGTGTTGGACCAATGAAACTGAAAGGTGAAGCGATGGACCTTATACCATGTCTTAACACTTAGAATACTTGATGATGCAATAACATTGATCACCCATGACACATTAACAACACTTTCAATTGTGCATGTCTGCTTCATGACCAATTACAACAAGTGCGACAACTAAGATAGACTTTATGACGACCGTGATGACACTTGTGCGACAACACCCAAAAATTTGTGAATGAGTGTGACAATTGTTTATATGGTTAGGAAAAGTCATAAACATAAAGATGACCCCTCGAAACCACCAAAATGATCTTGTGCATAAAGTGTGATAGCCAACATGTGAAAAGATGATAGCTTGCCCACCTCGCGAAAGGGAGCGAAACATTTAGAGAAAACACATGGCATGACTTTTAATGTTTGCAACCATACATTTCATTGAATACATAATGACATGACAATGATAAGATGTAGTTCATACTATACTAAGATGTGCATTTCTACTTCATGAAATATGTGCTTTTCTTCGTACCTACCCTCCAAAGGGTTGTGAATGAGATGGAGTCTTCATGCGGCCCTGATCTTTAATCTTCTATCATACCTCACAGTTCCTCAACCTTCTTATCTAATGATTATCTATTCTCCTTAGCTCCTTAAGTGTCATATATCATGTCCTCCTTCTTCATCTCCTTCTTCATAATCTTGCCATAGTGTAAGAGCGTACTTTCATCTGCAACTCACTCATGGTGAGATGACATCAGTCTAAAAAACCCTAGCCTAATATAGAGCACTTGGATTCATGAAATGGGATAGTAGTGACAGGTCAGGGGAGAAGGCCCATTGATTGTGTAATTGCACAGTTCAAGAAGCCAAAGGTCAAGATTGATCATTGAGACTATGCAGTGCATAGCTCAGGCCAAACAGAGGGAAATTTTTGCAGGGTCCTCACTAAGGGAAAAATGTGTGCAGTGCCCACTAATGGACAAAATTATGTAGTTTAAGTAGGTATTGGATGCTCTGGGATGGGGACCTAGTAGGAAAAACAATGCAATTTTAGGGGGCAAGAGGGTCTGGGTAGCTAAAAGGCTTGAGGGAATGAACTATGCAGTTTCTGGAGGAAATGAGCTTAGGCTGAGGGAAAGACACTAGAGGAAGCATCTGCGTAGTTTTGGAAGCCAATGAAGGCTAGAATTTCTGTGCATTATGCATTTCCAGCAGGCAAGCGAAAAGCGTGAAGGTTGAAGATGCGAAGTGCAAATTTTAGGAAGGTTGGATGAGTCTAGGTTGCTAGGAAACCTCTAGAATTTGGCTATGTGTGGGATCAGTGGAACTGATGTGAACACTGATAGAATTTGACTATCACCACATACTTGGACACTTCGTGACACAACATAGATCATCCATAACGTATGAAAAAATACTTCCCTTAATGCAACAATATTTGTGGCAATTTACGACAAGTGTGACTCTGATGATAGACTATATGGGGATAATGACGATAATTTTGTAATAGTGCGTGAAAATTTGGAATTGAGTAAAAAACATGTCTATATGATGAGAACAATTCATTTTCACAAACATTTCCACTTGAATAAAACCGAAAAGCTCCTCTGCATGACAAGAAATAATTCCCATGGCTGAAGACCTCACTTGCTATATAAAGATAAGAGTGTGAGAAACTCTTGAGATCCAAGAAGGGAAATTCATCAGCTGACCAATAAGTCACTACAGAATGACTGACCATAGGATCCATAGCAGGCTCTAAAATTTCAGTGTAGACAGAAATTTTGGAGGGTGTTGCAGCTGCTATAACAAGTTTCTAACGAGACCGTTTACAAAGAAAATAATCTAAGTGCCTTATTGTACACCAAAACTTATCTACTTTAGCAACTGGGTTTTTCAAGTTAGAATTTTAACTAATTCTTTTGCTTTCTAACCATTTACCTTGTCTTTGACTCAAATTATTTATGTTAAACCCTTGAAAATGTTAATGCTTTAAATTACTTAAATTAAATCTTCAAAATCCCAACAACTCTTTAATAGGGCCTTTGGTTTATTAGCAAGGCTTCCACAAAAATTAGGCCTACTAATGTGCCATTCCTATTTTGGTTAAGTGAAAACCCCTAGCTATATCATCATAATCGACATGTCATACACATAGCATAAGTATGTGTCATGAAATGAAATGTATACCTCAAGGCATGCTTATCCAAAACATTTCCAAAAATATCATATAAGTTGTTTTACCTTATTATTTTCATGGAATGAGATACATTTTAAGTGTAGTAACCGTTAAAGTCAAATCATGTTGGTATTCTAGGTGATGTGTTTGATCACTTTGCTATCTGATGAAGAAATGTATTTAGTGTGGATGAGCTTCATGAAGTTGTAATGCTAATTTGTAGCTCGGTTAGTTATATAAAAAACGAAAGCAATCAACTATGATAACCAATCAATAGTAACTATTATTTAGCATCAAATTAATGTATCTTTGTAGTAGTACTTGATTATTTCAGCCTTTATGAGCGCATTTATATGATGCCAGAATTACCAACATAACAGAACCAGATTTAAGACAGATACTTTAATTGTGACTCTCTTTCCATGATATCTCGAGTGTGTTGTGTAGTCAATAAAAATAACAATGAGTTTCATCAAGCATGATACCAATCTATAATGTTTAAATTAAAAAATATAACTAGTATAGTATGATGCTAGTACTATGCATCACTTTATTGTATGTATCTAATGTTAGATCCAAATTTGAGAAGTAATTCAAATAATTTCACATAGATAAAAATTATTACAACAAAATAGATTCCTTTAGGTAATTATTTAAATTACGAGTAGCTCCAATATTCTAGATGCTAATACCTAGAGGAATAATCAGGTGATCTTGGAGTGCTATCGTTTTATAAAATGGTCAGAGCGTTGAGGCATGAAGAGGTTTAGGTCACTCCAATACAATATTTAGATACAGGATCAACCTTAACACTACTTTAGAAGTCTTGGAGGTTAGAATGAGTGTAGAATAATACAAAATTTTAAACCCTTTTGCATCAGGATTTAATAGATAAATCATATGTCATTCAGAACCATCAATTCATCTGAATATGACATTGTCATTTCAACACTTTGAGTTTCATTAGATTAGGGTTGTGTTTCACCTTTAATCCCTATTCCTTTCATGATAAATTCCACTTGTTCCAAGTGTTGAACTTAAGAGCCCGGATACCACTTTTAGCACACCCCCTTACCTAATTGGAGGTGGTCACTATGCTAACCCAAGTCTTAAGGTGAAATTATGAGCATGGGGTCAAATTTCCTTTTCTTTCTAATTTTTTTTTCTCTCCTTCAATTTTAGGCCCCTCCTTCCTAAGACGGATAGCTATATTGTGTGGTAATAGTCCCAAAATAGGTTCCTTCTTTGTTGATTAGGTGGAGCATGACACAAACTACAATTATACAAAAGATACCATAGTTTAAATCAATTATTCAACATCAACTAATACTTATATTTGTAATGCACCAACCAAGTGTTTCCTTCATATTGTTATACCATACATAATAATAATGTGTATCTGGTATATCATTTATATTTCCATCATTAAGATTTGAAATAGAAAATTCTTTCACTCATGTTCATTCGTTGCATAGACAAGATTTTAACATAATTTTTGCAGAATAAAAATGCAGGCATGTATCCACTATGATTTGAAGGATATTCAGCCAAATTATGCTTATAACTAGAGTTTCTTATATTTACTTAAATCTATCCTTTAAACCTTAGATAACATGTATACATATGTTTACAATGTACATCACTAGCCCTAGTAGTGGGACATTGGAGCCACTCCTTTCTTCTCAAAGAACTAGTTGATCTCTCTAATTCCTCATAGGAGGAGCCAAGGTGAAAGGTATTTTTCTCATATAATGAGGGAGTATATATAAAAAAGGGGTGATTCTTCCCCTCTTGATTCCCTGAGTAACCTCATGTTTGTTAGACTTCCTATGACTTTTTAGCTTACATGATTCTCCATATTACATTGTATCCTTTGGACTTCCACTTTATAATGAATATGACATACATTGTCCACAATGATGATGTGGTGTATGAAAACTCACTGCAAGAGATGGCATGGTACTACTAATATCAACTGGTTGAGTGATATGGAAATTTCAAGCCATTGTTGCTACTGTGAATGATGTCTACTTGAGAATACTCTTGCCTTCCACCTCCTCGTGGCTTGGTGACAGGAATCTTCAATAATATTAATTCTTGGGTTGTGGTCACGAGTTGGCGTCCCTTTGATTTTCCCTGATATATTAGCTTGCATGCTCAACTACAAGAATGCCCTTTACATGTCTTCCTCCTTTATCATCTCGCTAGGTTCCTGTATCTACAATTCACTATCAAGCAGTGTAAGATGGTGGATTCCAATCTAGGGACCGAGTTAGAACTGAGTTACAAGTTTGGAAAGGAGGTTTACTGACTGCACATTACATAGTCCTAGTAGCCAAGGCTAGGGCTTGAGGCCTGGAACTACGCAATGTGTAGTTCAGTCTAGGCTTAGAGGTTGTCTTTTGCGCAATTTTAGAGATGAATAGGTCGGGCTAAAGGCGGGACCATTGTGGAATATTTTTCACATATTTTTGGAGAGGAAGGCTAACTAACTCCTACAATCTTTTGAGAGCTAGTAGGCCAAGATGAGGAGAGGACCACTAAAGGCATATTCTACATAGTTCTAGGAGGGAAAGTTGATTAATTCCTGCGCAAATTTGGGAGATAGTGCATCAGGATGATGGAGTGACCACTGCAAAAAGCCTCTCCTCAGTTTTGATACTGAAGGGAGACTGGTCCTCTATGAGATTTCACATTTTAGGGGCATAGGGAGGTAACTTGTTTCTTGTGCTTGCATAATACATAGCTTGGGATAGCCTGACTGAAAGGATTGTGAAATTCTGGAAGGGAAGGTTGGGTCTTGGGCTTAGGAATTGCGCAATGCAACATTCCTAGGGGACAGGAACTGCACATTGCAGATATGCAGGGGTCAAGGTCATAGCTAGCTAATAGGAACTGGGTAATGCATAGTCCATGCAAGCTAGGTGAAGCCAATTTGAAGGATCAAGGAGATTCTTCGGAAAAGGCTAAGTGTTGGAACACTGAAACTGAAAAGTGAAGTGATGGAGCTTATACCATCTATTAACACTTAGAATACTTGATGACTCAACAACATTGATCACCCATGACACATGAACAACCCTTTTTCTTGTGCATGCCTGCTTCATGACCAATTATGACAAGTGTGACACCTAAGATAGACTTTATGATGACCATGATGGCACTTGTGCAACAACAACAATTTTTTTTTGAATGAGTGAAACGATTGTTTATATGGTTAGGAAAACTCATAAACACAAAGATGACCCTCGAAACCACCTGAATGAGCTTATGCATAAAGTGCAACAGCCAACATATGAAAATACCACATCTCGCCCATCTTGCAAAAGGGAGCCAAACACTTAGAGAAAACACATGGAATGAATTCTAGTATTTGCAACCATACATTTAATTGAAGACATAATGGTGTGAAAATGATAATATGTCCTTCATACTACACTAAGAGGTGCATTTCTAATTTATGAAAGATGTGCTTTCTTTTTTTTACCTACTCGCCAAAGGGTTGTGAATTAGATGGAGTTTTCATGTGCCCCCGATCTCTAATATTCTATCAAACCCCAAGGTTCCTTGGTCTTGCTATCTAATAATTATCTATTCTCCTTATCTCGTTAAGTTTCATCTAACATGTCCTCCTTCTTAATCTCCTTCTTCATCATCTTTCCATAGTGTAAGAGAGTACTTGCATCTGCAACTCACTCATGACGAGATGACATTAGTTTAAAAACCCATAGCCTAAGATAGAGCACTTGGATTCATGAATTGGGCTGGTAGTGATAGGTTAGCGGAAAAGGTCTAGTGACTGTGCAATTGCATAGTTCAAGTAGCCAAGGATCAAGCTTGATCACTAAGACTGCACGATGTGTAGCTCAGGCCAGACAAAGGGAAATTTCTGTAGAGTCCTCACTAAGGGAAAAATTTGCACAGTGCCCACTCAGGGACATAATTATGTAGTTTAAGTAGGTAGTGGCTGTTATGGGATGGAACCTTGGGAGGAAAAACTGTGTAGTTTCAGGACGCAAGGGGGACTGGGTAGCTGTAAAGCTTGAGGGAAAATGTTTCACAGTTTCTAGAGGCAGTGAGCTCTGGCAGATGGAAGGACAATTGAGGAAGCATTTGCATAGGTTTGGAAGCCAAGGGAGGCTGGAATTTACATGCATTATGTTGTTCCAGTAGGCATGGGAAAATCTTGAACGTTGAAGATACAAAGTGCACAATTTAGGAAGGTTAGGTGAGTCTAGGTTACTACTAACACTTCAAAATTTGGCTATGTGTGGGATCAATGGAACCAATGTGAAAAATTATAGAACTTGACTATGACCACACACTTGGACACTTGTTGACACAACGTAGATCATCCAGAACATATGAAAAAATACTTCCCTTAAAGAAACAACCTTTGTGACAACTTACGACAAGTGTGGCTCTGATGATAGACTTTGTGAGGATAATGACGACAATTGTGTAATAGTGCGTGAAATTTTTGAAATGAGTGCAAAACATGTCTATATGATGAGAACAATTCATTTTCACAAACAATTCCCCTTGAAGAAAACCACAAAGCTCCTTTGCATGGCAAGTGGTAATTCCCATGGCCAAAGATGATACTTGATATATAAAGATCAAAGTGTGAGCAGCTCTTGAGATCCAAGAAGGGAGCTTGAATTCATCAAGTGACCAATAAGTGACTAAGGAAGTACTAATCACAGGATCCCATGTAGGCTCCAAAATTTGAGTGTAGGAAATTTTTTTTGAGGTTATTGTAACCAGTACAATAGGTTTGTAACAAGACCATTTGCAAAGAAAATAACACCATGTGCCTTATTGTACACCAAAACCTATCTACTTTAGCAATTGGGTTTTTCAAGTTAAAATTTTAACTAATTCTTTTTCTTTCTAACTATTTACCATATCTCTGACTCAAATTATTTATGTTAAACCCTTGAAAATGTTAAAGCCTTAAATTGCTTAAAGTAAATATTTAAAATCCTGACAACTCTTTAATAGGGCCTTTGGTTCATCAGTATAGTTGCCAAGAATATTAAGCCTACTAATTTGTTATTCCCATTTTGGTTAAGTGAAAAACTCTAGTTATATTAGCATAATCAATATACCATACACATAGCATAAGTATGTGTCATGAAATGCAATACATAACCTCAAGGTATGATTATCCAAAACATTTCCAAAAATCCCATATAACATTTTTTACCTTATTATTTTCATGCAATGAGATCAATCTTAAGCTTAGTAACCTCTAAAGTCAAATCATGTTGCTATTCTAGGTGATGCGTTTGGTCACTTTTCTATCTAATGAAGAAATGTATTCAACGTGGATGAGCGTTATGAAGTTGAAATGGTAATTTGTAGCTCGGTGAGTTATATCAAAAATGAAAGAAATCAACTATGATAACAAATCAATAGTAACTATTTTTTAGTGTCAAATTAATGTATCTCTAATGTAGTACTTGATTATTTCATCCTTTAGGAGCGCATTTATATGATGCCAGAATTACCAACATAACAGAACCATATTTAAGATAGATACTATAATTGTGACTCTCTTTCCATGATATCTCAAGTGCGTTGTGTAGTCAATAAAAAAAACAATGAGTTTCATCAAACATGATACCAATCTATAATGTTTAAATTCAAAAATATAACTAGCATAGTAAGAGGCTAGTACTATGCATCAAGTTATTGTATGTATCTAATGTTAGATGCAAATTTGAGAAGTATTTCAATGAATTTCACATAGATAGAACTTATTACAACCAAATATATTCCTTTAGGTAATGATTTATATTATGAGAAACTCTAATATTCTAGATTCCAATACCTAGGAAAAAATCAGATGACCTTGGAGTTCTATTGTTTTATAAAATGGTTAGATAGTTGAGGCATGAAGAGGTTTAGGTCACTCCACTACAATATTTATATCAATGATCAACCTTAACACTAGTTTAGAAGCCTTGGAGGTTAGAACAAGTGTAGAATAATACAAAATTTGAAACCCTTTTACACCAGGATTTTGTAGAGAAAGGATATGTCATTCAGAACCATCAATTCATTTGAATAAGAAATTTCCTTTTGAGTGATTTTAGTTTGATTATATTATGGTTGAGTTTCACCTTTAATCCCTATTCCTTTCATGATAAAGTCCATTAGGTCCAAGTATTGAACTTGAGAGCCTTGATACCACTTTTAACACACCCACTTACCTAATTGGAAGTGGTCATTATGCTAACCCAAGACTCAAGGTGAAATTATGAGCATGGGGTCAAATTTCCCTTTTTTTTCTCTCCTTCACTTTTAGGCCCCTCCTTCCTAAGAAGACTAGCTATATTATGCGGTAATAGTCCCAAAAGAGGTTCCTTCTTTTTTTATTAGGTGGAGCATGACACAAAATACAAGTATACAAAAGATACCATGGTTAGCATCAATTCAACACCAAATAATACTTATATTTGTAACGCACCAACCAAGTGTTGCCTTCATGTTGTTATAACATCCATAACAATAATGTGTATTTGGTATATGATTTATATTTCCAACATTAAGATTTGAAAGAAAAATTGATTTCGCTGGTGTTCATTCATTCCATAGACGAGATTTTAACATAAATTTTGTAGAATAAAAATGTAGTCATGTATCCACTATGATTTCAAGGAAACTCACCCAAATGAGGCTTATGAGGCTTATAACTCTGGTTTATTATATTTACATATATCTAGACTTTAAACCTTAGATAAGATGTAGGTATACTTATAATTATTCTACTACCCAATTTCAATCTCTTAAGGTGAAAATCTTTGTCACATACATTAGTAATATATTTCATCCCTAGGATGAAGAAGCACAAACTTAAGTAGCCATGGTTCAAAGTGTTTATACGTTAAAATTTATAGGCAAGGTGGAGCGATGTTATTGTTTCAAGTACCAATCTAAAGCTTATATATCCTATGAAACCATTGTTATTCTTGCCTCAATACATAAATACAAAATTGATTTAATGAAGAGTTATGGTCTCCTTTCAAATCTGAATGGAAATATTCTTAATGCATGATCTAAAATAGATGAGAGGTTAAGCACTCCGGTGATGGTACTTTTTATTTGGAAAGTCACACTCATGATGAGATATTGGAAGGTTCTTTGTTGAAGGCACATAGGTGTGTTAACATTATGGGATCTTAGCTCAAATTGGAGCATAAGATTGGCTAGGCCTTCAATTGAGCATGGATGTCTACCAAATGTACAATTAACTTTCGTGACACAAAATATAAATTCTCCACTATATCATGAATTGATTTGACCTCCAACTTAATATCAAGAACAATATAAAATATTATTCATAAGATACTTCCAATTGCGTAGAACCTAATATCTTCATGTTAAATAATCACCTTGAAATAGCTAAATCAAAATCTTAAGGATAACAAATGTAGGTATAATTGGCATCCATGCTTTCTAACCATAGTGGTATTTAAAAATTTATGGATTATATTGTAAACTAAAATAGTACTCATTGATGACTTGGTAACTTGCAGGAAATCATGCATCAAGAATCTCTATAGATTATGCCTTCTGACTTGCTCACGTGTCACTGCTCAAGGAAAGAAAAGAAGTCAACCCATTCAAGCTTTCTAGTGCAGGGATATGAAATAACTATTGGGATGTGTCCAATATGAATGTAACATTTTGCATACAGAAAAGGCTCAGCCAATCTATATCTTAATAATTTTAATTGTGTGAATCCAGTTCCTTAACAACAACAACCACACATATGCCTTAATAATGTAGATAGATATAATGAGGAGAATCTACCCTATATCACCTTAGAAAGAAAGAATAAATGTTTCTTTAGACAAGTTGTGTAGTCTTAAGTGGAATAACCATCAAATTCTCTAATCATGATTTTTTTGCTTGTAATTAACCCTTTATTCTAGTTCAAGGATACTAAGATAGTTTGTGTACTACACAAGGGTATGGATATTCTATTCTGGTCAACATCCAAGACTTACCTACAAACACAATTGGTCAATTATCCACACAAATCTTGTTCTCTTGGTTTAGAGATAATGTTTGAGAATAAGAGAACATTCCTCTCAAACTTCCCTAGTTAACTAATTCCCCATAAACAACACCTCCAATGGTTCATAAAATAATGGAACACAAAACCTCTATATATCCTCATGAGTTTGTAAAATACGATAGCATTGGAGAGCCTTCTAGATTATGTGCAAGGCATTCTAAATAGAAAGGGTTGTCAACAATAATATTTGCCTTTAAATGCACAATAACATGTGATATTTCCCCACTAGGGCTTCATTCAATGAACCTCTCACATAGCACATGCGTTCGTGGCATACTAAACAATACCCTTAATTTGACTACATATTGGAAAATACCTCTAAAAATCACTTTATTTAACCCTCCTCCAACATGAACCCAACACATCTTCCAAATTAAAAAAAAACTCTTACGTATGCTAGGTATTGTAGCTATTCATAATTCCATCACATTTTTTATACCCCTTTATATTTTTTCATTAACTTTGAGCTCCATTTTTTATACACAACATATAAAAACCCTTTACCCCCTATTATATGCTCAATATATTATCTCATTTTTCCCTCAATGTATATCCCCCAATATGAACGCATGTGGTATGGTATTTCTCCACCAGTGAAGCCCCCATGTGTTCCCCACATGCTTCAGTTGAATAAAAACCATAGAGATAAACTATAGGAAAACCCTTCTCATCAGTTGGAAATGGGAATGTCATTTGAATCTTGTGAAATGGCAAGATGATTCTCTGTATGTGTAAAGATTGTGAAGAAGACGCCAAAGCATGTACATATTTGGGAATTTATTTTATTGAGTTAGATTCAAGGAATATTATAGGCCTTTCTTTAGAAAATATGCATTTGTACCAAGCTGGAGAAAATAAATTCTATCCATATTGTAGGTTCGTAACACATCAAGGTGAAAGCATGAAGATGGATTACACTTTTGTGCCAAATGTGGTCAAGAAATTTCACATTTTTCCTCTTTTATCGAATTGAATCCCTCAAAATTCATATAAGCACTATGAATTTTGATTTGGAGAAAAATGATAAATTTTGGAGAATTATTTTGTTGTGCTAATGATAGTTTTTGCAAAAATATTTAATGTCCTATAATACGTCAATTTTCCATGAAATGAAATGCTTTTCCTTGTAAATTTTCAAATATCTTAAGAGGTATGTGTGTGTTCACATAGCATAACATAGTCTAAAATGTGTAATATAAAAAGCATATATATATGAGAAAGATCTACACCCTCTGTGACAAGTTTTTCATATTAAAAATTTAATTTTTTATGCAAAAATATATTTTTTAATATTTTTCAAAGTTGGTGAAGTAATATTTCAATTGTATTTTGCAAACATATGTGTTCACGTAGGGTTTTTTTTCAACTATTTAAATAAATTTAATAACTAAAAGTATCCTTTTGAAGAGGACTCGTAAACAAAGATAGTGGAATTTATTGAATTTTTTACATTGAGTATATTTTATGATATTTATTTTGTATTCAACCTCTTTAAAACGATTCAAAAAAAATTCAACCATTATGTTTATAAGAAATTAGATGAAAAATATCGTATGAATTTGGAAAAGTCAAACTCATGTGCCATTGGATAAAGGATTTCTTCATGAATCCAATGTGATCAAATCCGCCACCTAAGGAAAAATTTAGCCCTAAGTCCACTAGGGTACAAAATGGAGTTGCAAAAACTTTTCTAGAATGGGTGCTGAAATTGTTGATTTTGAGACTTAACAGGCTTGATCAAGCACTTAAAGCGCTTGATCAAGTGCCTAAATTTCAAATTTAAATAGTTTGATCAAGCCATATACATGGTTAACAGGGGCTCGATCGAGCTATGTAGCTCGATTGAGCCTCTATAATTTTCTTTTAAATGATCTAAAACTAAACTCTTACCTCATTATAAAATTCCAAATCTATTAGACTTTTGTTTTCATGTAAAAAACTTATAAAATTAATATTAATATTAAATATATTAATTATAATAAAGATGAAATGAATTAAATACACAAAATTAATATTAATATATTAATGTTAGTATAAAATATTATTTTTGGTTAATATAATATAAATTATATTATATAATATATACTAGCCAACCACATTAAAAAATGTGGGTTATTATTATCCATAGGCATCACCAACAAAAGAGTCATAACACAAAAAAGAGTCATACAACTGACTCAAAATGTAGTTTTGTTTAACCTATTTCTTTATAAATCTAACATAATAAAATATATAATATTTTTAAAATCCTAAAGTAATAATAACCTAAAGCTACCTTTAAAGAAATAAAACCTAAACAGTTTCAATTGGAAGACATGAAGCGCTCTATGTATCTTTGATGGAGGTAGTTGGAACATTAATATTTTGGAAAACTTTAGATAAAAATTTCTATGGAAAAATATCATTTTCCCTCTAGTTGTGTACAACACACATTTGAAATCTTGCATTTTAAATATGTATTACATAAAAAAAAAAAGATGTTGTGCGACATCAATATATATATAATTGTCAAAGTATTTTAAATTTTTTGAAATATAGAGTGGGAGAGAGTGGGAGAGAAGGGTAAGAGAGAGAGAGTGGGATACAAAGATGGAGAGAGGGAGAGGAGGAGAGAGTCTCTAAGAAAGAGAGGGAGATCAAGAAATGGATTTGGAGGAAAATATAGGGAAGGAAGATGTTCAAGACATATAGAGAGAGAAATGTGGAGAGAGAGAGAGAGGGAGGGAGTGACAAGGTAGATATGGAGAGAGAGTGTGTATGATTGGGGGTGAGATATAAAGACAAAGAAGGAGAGACGGAGAGAAGGGGGAGAGAGAATGAGAGAGGGAGGGAGATAGTCAACAAATTTTTAGGGCAAAGCTCAAGAGAGAGAGGGTAAGTGAGTGAGTGACGTGGGGGAGAGACAAAGGTAGGTGGGAGAGAAAGGAAGAGAAAGAGTACTTGAGAGGGAGGGGAAGAGAGAGATGGAGTTGGAAGGGGAGAGAGAGGGAGGTAAGAAGAAATACATATATAGAGATAAAGGTGGAGAGAGATAGAGAGGGAGCGGAGAGAGAAATGGAGAGAGAGAGAGATGGAGTGACAAGGGAGATGAAGAGAAAGGGAGAGAGGAGAGTAGGGAGGGAAGAGAGATAGAAAGGAGACTGAAGTAGAGAAGGGAAGAGAGAGAGCGGGAGGGCAGGAGAGGAGGAATTATATATATATATATATATATATATATATAATATGATATATATATTATATATATATATATAGATATATTATATATATGTTATAAAGGAGAAGAAAAATATATATATATATATATATATATATATATATATATTTATTCCTCCCCCTCTCTCTCTTCCCCTTATCTCTTTAGTCCTCCCTTTCTATCTCTCTTCCCTCCTACTCTCCTCTCTCCCTCTCTCTCCATCTCCCTTGTCACTCTCTCTCTCTCCATTTCCCTACACACGCACACACACACACACACACATATATATGTGTGGAAAAACAATGTGTATGTTTGTGGGATGATATAGAGAGATGAAGGAGGGACAGAGGGAGATAGAGATATAGATAGAAGGGGGAGAGGGGGAAGAAATTAAAGATAGAGGGATGGAAGGATGGATAGATAGATATGAAGAGAGAGAATGTGTGTTTCTGGGGGTGAGATAGAAATACAAAGGAGGAGAGATAGAGGGAGATAGCGATATAGATGAAGCGGGAGGAGAAAAGGAAAAAAATTGCTTGCACTAGATGCATTTATTTCAGTGTACAGATGTTGATTTCTAATCTTATTTGATTTATTGCAAATTAGATGCATTGATTTCTATGTCTATATTGATTTCTAATTCTATTTCATTGCTTGCATTAGATGCATTCATTCCATTAAATATATTAATTTATAATATTGTTTGATTGAGCTTACATTAGATCCAGTGATTTCAATGTAGATGTTGATTCCTAATCCTCTTTGATTTCTAACACTAGATACATTGATTTCAATGTAAATGTAATTTCTAATCTTATTTAATTGATTGCAGCATTAGATGCATTGATTTCAATGTAGATGTTGATTTATAAACCTATTTGATTGTTTGTGTCAGATGCATTGATTTTAGTGTAGATGTTGATTTCTCATCCTATTTTATTTCTTGCATTAGATGCATTGATTTTAGTGTAATCATAAAAAAATTATTGAGGACATGCATTATAACTAAGATTTTGTAGATAACCTCAAACAAAATAAAATTGAATAAAACTTGTACTTGTAACTTTTACATATTCGCATCTTTTAAAATTGAATATATAACTTATTTCAATCATATATGAGTTTTTAAAAATTGAATAAAACTTAAATCTCCATCATAAGGAATTGATTTAAATACCTACTTGTAAATTTAGGAAAGTTGATAACATTATATAAAATTATAGAAATGTTGCCATATATTGTTGTTTGACCTATATATTAAATTTCAATACGATTGACTTATATCATGTTATGACTAAGCTCTTGCATATAATTTCAAAATAAATAATATTGAATAAAACCTATTTATTGTCTACATGACATCTTTTAATATTAAAACTGAATAAAACTTATTTCAATCATATTTGTGTTTTTCAATTGAATCTTAAGATAAGAAATTGATTGAAATACTTAAAAAAGTTGTCCATGCAATGGTATATGGTGGCTCACAAAAAAAAAACATATATATATATATATGATAATACGAATGACTTTATAATTCAAATAATTTATTTTTAAAATTGAATTGTAATAACATACATGTTGATTGCACTAAAAGACACTTTCTACAAGCCAATATGAAGCACGATTGGAATTTTTTCCATGTTTAATGTTAAATTGATACAGACATATTTTAATTCATTTTAAGTGCCAAAGTGACATGCATCATAACTTAAGATTGTCACTTATTTTCTTAGTCTATGAAATTGGAAATCAAAATTGAACATATATTTTACTGATAAAAGTTATAGTATATAGAAAAATTATTAAATTAGTGAAATAATTTTAATAGAACCATAAATTTCAAAAATTAATGAGCATACATAAACAAGATTAATAAAAATACATAAATTGAAATAGTGAATACATTTATCAATAAACTATTCATATGACAATATATACAAATTACAAATATAACATGAACATCCATAAACTAAAATAACAAGAATCCATAAAATAAAATAATGTCCATGATGTGCATCCATAAATTGTCCATGTATGAAAATATACAAAATTTGTATTGAATATGTCATATGAAATGAGCCTAAAAATATACAAATTGTGACACTCTAAGTACCACCAGAACTCCTATATTGTGAGTTTTGTCGTTCAAAGTAAGTGTCCATAAGTTGGTACTGCAATATAACACATTCAAATTCAAACTAATTAGGCCATTATTTGTACAACTAAATATGGAAATAAATTATATTGAACCACATTTTAATTACACATACATGAATCTATTAACCTCAGTCGAGTCCAAATGCAAGTCAAATAGGATGGAGGTATGAGCATGAATTTGGGTTTGGTGCTCCCCTTCCTATGGCTCAATGATTAGGGCCTACACCGATGCACCTACATCACCAGTTCCTCTAAACCCAACATCAATGCACCTCCTCTAAACCCAGCATCTCACTCATGTCTCCACATAATAGTGGCATCAATGACACTGTGCATATGGGCCTATGTACACAATGTCAATGACAAATTATAATTAGTCTATAGATTAATTAGCATATTTATGTAACTTAGAAAAAGAAAATTTTGAAATCATAGGAATAAAAAAGTTACCTCAATTGTTGGTCGATGTGGTTGTACATGCTGACTTTCCTCCACATTAATGAACATATAATGTGGGTTGGAAGTGAAGGAGAATCCATGGAAATATTCTTTGGTCGAGAATGCCCTGGCTGATCATTTTCCCCCTCGGATGACCTCATAAACTCATGCATGTAGCTAGTACATGTCTACATTTTATCATGAACTTATTAATATAAATGTAATCTAATAGGAATTGGAAATTTCAATATAAATAATTATGCATAATTTGACAATAAGAGTCAAAAGTGTCGTATATATATGTACATGGTTTGTGTGGCGCATGTCATGTACCCCCCAAGTCTCACAAATGGCATCACGATATATACATGTATGTTTCAAAAGTTGGTCAAAGGGTAAAATCGTGAGAAATGCATCATCATATAAGGGCATGGGTGGTTCACGAGGTAGTGGTGGTGGTCTCCTAATGTCTCCATCCAATGCAACATGCGCATTGGCCAATGATGCCTGCATGTTGTCTGTAATAGTCTCCCATGTCTCACCACCAAGTTTCAACAACTCATCTAGCTCTGTCGGTAATACCAAGCTCTGAGATGGTAGTAGCAAGAATATTAGAGGTGGTGGTACATGCCGAGGGTCCCTACAATTCCCCTCGTGCTCATATGTATGTCCCATGTCAGTACCATAAAAATGAGATCCGATATCAGTGTAATTCGGTCTCATATGTAGAAAAAAATTTGCATATAAATTCTTAAAAAAATAAATGACGACCTAGTCATGATTGGCGAACTTTCCCCAAGCTTCAATGAATATATCATATGTGAAAAGGGTTGCATGAACATTAATAAAATATTTCAATGGGATCAGACATTTATGTCTAGCACGGAGATCCGTAGTGATGTTGAACAACTCCCCACGAACATCAATGTCCTAGGTGGCCTCTTTCACAACCTCCTAAGAATTTGGGCCTCTAACCTCATGCCTCCTGACCCTATGTATGAACTGTAATAAGTGGCTATGTTGGCTCAACCTCTAATATGCCCCAATCAACCTAGTCATGCTATTCAGCATCAAATATAATGCAATATGAGTCAACGAATTGGAAGGGATATTATCTACCTCGCTTGTGATTAATGTAAAATGGGTGTAACATCCTCTAATGTGATCTTAGTTGTAGCATCATCCCACGAAGGGATTGATGCTGCACTCTGATCCTCAACTTCGACCTGCCAAGGACTTGTAATCATAAACGTAGTTTAACATATATATAATTAACAAACTAGAATCATGATAACATATACATTAAATTCAAACACATTAGTTGAAGAAAATTTAAAAATTAAAGACAATTTTAAGACATGAACACATAAAGTTTAAAGAGGATTTAAAATGTAGGAGGTATACCTGAAATGGGCTTATAAGGTCCACTGGATGTAGCATGGTGATCAATAGACATAGAAACACTACCTTTAACACTCTAACTAGCGTCAAAGTCATGATATACGAGGGGAACATGAACTCTCGATGGGCTACGTGATCTATCATGAACATGACCACATATAATAGAACCTCTCGCACTACAATGGCGTGCAGTTGGGGCATGTATATGGGATGCCTCAACATATTACATATAATACATATAAACTAATCCAAGAAAAAAATGTTGACCAAAAAACTATTTCTAAACTCAAGCAAAATAATCTAGCCTGGAGTCTTAAACTTTACAGTCTATTTTTTTATCATTTATCAACCAAAGTACATTTAATTCCATGAAAACACAATCGAAAGAAGAAATCAAATCTACCCTCACACTTTTTCTCATCTCTAAATAATTCATTTTATTCATAGCACGTAAATATGTAAATATATATGTAAAAAATTGAAATAAACCTATTTACAAAACTAATAAAATTTCATGCCAACCAAATACTACAATATACTTTACGTTCTTAATGTTTGACTTTGACACATGACATGTACTAGGCGCAAGCACATGAAGACAGTGTTTCTTGTACAACACACTACATAATGAAATAATATAGTACAAATTAGAAATGAGTAAATGATTTTATTCACTAGAAAAAATGCACTTTTCATGATGGATTTAATGTATCTATTAATGGTGCATTGTTGAAACATGAACTTATATATATAGTTATGCACAATATACATGCTAAACTATGTTATGTTACAA
>APFE030878412.1:264276-275535 GCA_000404065.3 Pinus taeda
AAATAATAAAATAAAATATTATAACCATATTGATCATGTCAATCTCAAGTTCCTAATTTACGTATTTATTGGTTATAGTTTTGTTGTAATCTGTTTTGGAGTTTTTTGGGGTATATTTTCGGTCAAATTTGATAGAAATTTAAAATGCATTCTAAATAACAAAAAATAAAAAATAAAAGAATTGAAAATTTATTTCACAAAATTGCTAAAACTTTAAAACCTAAAATAACTAGAAAAGAAATGTTTTTACAATTCAAAATCAGAAAATATGCATTTAATAAATAAAACATTGCAAGTAAGAAACAAATTTAAAGCCTAAATTATAGTTTTTTTGGTGGTTTCGAAGTGCTTTCTAGGTTGTTTTGAAGAGTTTTTTTATGGTTTTCTAGGTTGGTTTTGTGGTTTTCTAAGTTGTTTTGAAGGGTTTTTTTTATGGTTTTCTAGGTTTTTTTGTGCTTTTCGTGATTTTTGTATGGTTGTTTTTTTTAATTAATTGGTTTTCATCGTTTTTGTACATGGTTGTTTTTTTCAAATTAACTTGTTACATTTTGCAGAAAAAATAATAATAAGAAAGACAAAGGATATGTTACCTACCTTCATTTGAGCCTCTGTGACGTTGGTGGGGTGGTTGGCGAGATTGATTTTAACGCTCCATTGCTTGATCAAGCTCCAATATTCTTGGTCAATCTACTCTCAAACTCTCAGTCGAGCTCCTACGGTCTGTGAAAATGGTGCGTGCAGACCACGAAAGCAGTATATATTAAAACATAGGGCTCAGTCGAGATCTATAGCTCCATCGAGTGTTATAGCTTGATCAAGGGTTAGTTTTTAACCCTCGATCAAGCTACCTTCTTAGCACATAAGGAGCTTGATCAAGCACTTAAAAAAGGCTCAATCGAGTGCTTAAATGTATCGATCAAGCCATTGTGTTTTCCACCCAAATGTTCCCTCTTTCACCAAAAAGAGTAACCCAACTTCATGCTTTCATCCCAAGTACTAAAGGAGAAACAAGAGGAGCAATATGATATTTTTTCTACCCTAAACGACATCAAGTGTGCACAAATATTCCAACGTTCATGCTTGGAAATTCAAGATGCCCAACTAGCTCACTTGGAGAGCCACCTCTAGTGTGAGCCTAAGCCTCCAACTCCTTCAGGTTCATGTGCCAAAGATCCTACACAAGTGACTTCATTTGAATCTTTAGCTTATATTATGTACTATTGTGATATTTTCCTTTTTAATTCTTTAGTTAATAGGCTCGCTAAATTTCATCAGTTATTTGTGTACTTATATTAATGTTTACTTAGAATATGGTCAAAATATCTAGTTTCCTTAGTAGTAGATTAAGACTTCTTTTGATGAACTTGGTAACGCATGGATAGATGGTAAATGTACTCTAAATGTTTTGAATTAATGAGATAATCAAATTTACATTCAAGATTATATATATATATATATATAAATATCTAATATATATATAATATATATATATAATATTAATATATATATATATATATATATTATATAGTTGGTCTCAGTCTCAGTGGAAGACGTAATCATCCATCATATATAAATATATAAAATATATAATATATAATATATATTTCATGTACTATTATCTATATTATATAAATTAATTTTTATAAAATATTCCAATAGATACCTAAAAATAAAATAAATGTATCAAATGGGTGTAATATCTAATAAAATCAGGATTGGATCAATATAAAATAATATGACATAAGTCTCAACTAAAATACCAATGAAAAGTAAATTAAATAAAAATAACTTGTTATATTGTCATTTTTATTTTACAAATAAAAATTAAACTAATTTCTCATAATAAAGATCATAATAAACATATAACAACTTAATAAATATAATTAGAAATAAGAATGATTTATATATAAAGATGTCAAATATGTATAGAATATAAATAATAGCTACAACTTTAGATCCATTTTACCATGTAAATCAAAATTATTCATATCCATCATTAACAAAATTAAGAATATAGATCCATATTAATTTGGATATACCAAATAGTGAGAGGAACCAAGTTTTGCATTTAAAATAATATTTTTATATTGAGAGATTTGATCCTCTATGCTCTTACTGAGTAAATCCAAAATTAGAATAGATTTATGTTGATTATATATATATATAACAATGCTAATATTAAATAAAATATTATAATGTTAATGATATGTCCATTCTATAAAATAATTATAAACAACTTATTTTATATGGTTAAAATATTTTTGGTGTGTTTAAAATGGAGAAGTAATTATTTCTGTTGACACCTGAATAATAATCTCTTATCTTGAATCCATTAAATTGAGAAATCAAATTATTTAAGTTAATTTTTTTTTTAATTTTACATTTTAAAAAATGTTGCACTTCAAAATTGATTCCATCCATTTATATTTAAAATAAATCTATACTAATATATTTTTAAAAAAATATGATTTGATTCTCCTTTGTTAAACACATTGAATTATTATTATCGAAATAATAATTCCTTCCAAATATTGGCTTTCCACATAGTTTGTTATTGCTAATTAATTAATTTCAATGTCAATGGTGTCTCCCCACATTGTTTATTTAATTTTTTGTTTGCACGCATATATGTGTGTGTGTGTTGGGGTTTTTGTATAGCATAAACGATTTGCAAAAGTGCAGAAATTTGACTTCACTAAAATATGAAATAATTATATGCTTGAAAACCCTTAATTTATGTGATCTCAAAACATGAGATACAAAACCCTGTATGAGAACTACATAACCATACATGAACCATAGGATTTTGATTTATGTTGTATGATAATTTTTATTGTTAAGTTTAAAAAACGTGGAGCAAAATTCTCTTCTCAATATTATCAACGACTAAATAGATTACATAGGAGACGCATAAGAGACAACAATAATTAATGATTGGAGTGAGACTTAACTACAACTAAACCAAACTGGATTGAACAAACTGATTATGACACCTAGATTGACACCTAGAAAGTGGTTGGAATTAGTTTCTCTAACAATTCCCCTTAATTAGAACCACATAAATTTAAACTAAGATGTTTATTGGTCTAAGTCGTAGCTAGGCTTTCAATTCAAAAAAATGACATCACTTATATTTTCTTTTCTTTCTCTTTTCTTCCAAATCATGTATCCTCTGAATTGTTTCATATTTGTCTTTTCATTGTAGGCTTCAAACTTCAATTTACTAATTTGTTGTTGCATCTCTTCCATTGTTCTAGGTTGTCCATGCATATCATTTATTTCTTCAAAAAACTTCGTGTATGTGAACTACTGTCACATGTCATCTTCAATTTTGTGCTCTTCATCACTAATATTTTGAGCATCAATTTGTTGCAACATAAGATGAGAATACAATTTTATCTCTTCGGGGCTCCAATACATGAAAATTCCATTAACATTTTCATTTTCTACAATGCCCATTATGTCTTCAACATTCATTTCTACAACTTCTATGAAGACTTTATCAATATGTGGTGTTTCAAGCCATGCTTCAAGAAACTTTAGTTCCTTTTCATAATTGTCTTGTTTACCTACACACTAGAAATCAATGTTATGTTTAAAAACATGTGCAGAACCATTTATTCTCTTTATTATATGCAATGATATTTTTCTCTCCTTGTGCTACCTTCTCATCCTCTATCACTTCGACTTCTTTACTAACTTCTACTTCTTCAAAGAGGTTTTCTTTCGCTTGGTTTTTAGACCCAAGTGCACTTTTCTCACCAAATAGTAGTTTATCAATAAAATGTTTTTGTTGCATCATATGCAACCATTCATCATTAGCCAACTAGTCTTCATCAAATTGAACATCGGTAAATTGAATTGTTTGATTCACCATAACACCGGTTGCTTCAATTATAGCTTTATTGTCATCAGCAAGCACTGTTGATGGATTCACCAAATCGTCATCTACTTGGGTTGTGCATAGTGGGATTCAAGAGCATATGTGTTCTCTTTCTCTACTTCTTCTGCAAATTCTTCACAGTCATCATCCATTGTGGTTGAGCGTAGTGGGATTCACAAGCATTTATGTGCTCTTTCTCTGCTTCTTAGCAGAGCATCATCATTGTGGTCCACTTTGAAGTGGGATTTACCAAAATATTTATGTAAATATGCAAGTATAAGTCAACCTTCATCTTCAACTTGAATACTCCCCCCTACACGAAAATTCCTCTCCAAGGTATCCAAGCCTCCTTAGTTGTCTTTGCATTTGCAATGAGGAGAAGAATGTTGTTATCTACATATTATTTTATGCAATTTAATGAAAAGGCATTATTTTTCCTTTTGTCTTCCAACTTGTTCAAATAGATCTGAAACAACTCTTGTTGTTGATTTGACTATCTCAATCTCTTGGATTTTCCTATTTGTTGAGTGTTAACTGATCCGATTCAATAAGAAAATTGTCTTAACAGTTACACCTATATGATGGCTTCTCTACTAAATAAATAGATCTTCAAATTTTCTAAAAAAACAATGCTTTCACGAAAATATTTACAAACTATTTTTAAAAATATGTTACAATTCCTGCAACTAACTAATTAATTGTTTCTCAGTTTAATAGGCCTCTTTAAAAGGATCTCTAAACAAATCCCTTTTAAAAAAAATACTATATGAGCATTTTTAAAACACTAAGCTCGAAGTCCTTTTAAGAAATTACATGCACCCTTATTAAAAAAATTACATAAGCCCTTTCACAAGCTCTTTAAAATTTCAACAACGCCCATTTAAGAGAAAAAAAACCACATTTTGCATTTAGAAAAAAAACAAACTCACGCACATGTCATAAGCACTTCACACTCCACAAATATTTCATGAGGGCATATCATAAGTATTTCACAGAACATATGCGTAAATACCTTTGACTCTATGTGAAAGGATGGATGGGACAAAACATCCTTGCATTTGACTTAATGGAACATTTGGTTTTTGACATAAAATGGCGGTTGGGGGCTTTTGCGAACGACCCTCAACACTACGAAAAATTGGTTGTTTTGTGTAATTTACGCTAACATTTTTGTGCATTGAAGACAACGTGTGTTGTTTTGTGTAATTTACGCTAACATTTTTGTGCATTGAAGACAACGTGTGTTAGAGTGAAAACAATGTAAGGAGTTGAAACTAATGCGACTTTTCAACTTTCACAATTGCATTATTAACGCCCCTAACCAATTTTTTTATTAATTATAAAAAAAAAATATATATATATATATATATATAATATATCGACTTTCTCCATTGTTTAAATAGCGATTTTTTATTTTGGGTTGTAATAAAGAATTACTAAGGGGTGAATTAGTAATATTGAAGGTCTGCCAAATTTTAAGTATAAATTTTTAAGTCTTTTCACTATCATCAGTTACTTGTGAGAGTTTTCATACACAATATAAATGATGAGCAAGATAATGCATTCACATGTACATACAATCTATCACATGAGCAACATACACATATTGACACAGGTATTTTTACGTGGAAAATGAAAGGGAAAAAACCACCAATTTGTTTGTTATTATGATGTAAATTAAGCACCCACTTAATTACATCCATTTTTTTGTGAGCACCCACTCAAAGGAGGCACCGACCCCCTTAAGATAGAAAGCACTTAATTTCCAAGAGGCACCAACCTCTTATGAATATAGGCCACCACCTACTCTAACCATTGTTCTACCTTTCATACAATTTTCAAACTGAAAATAGGGGCAATTACATATACAGAGAAACAAAAATCAGATTCATTACACTATCATACTTCTACTCTTGGCCCTCTGCTCTTCCACAAGAACTCTTGGCCTTACACAGTAGCACTGCCCCACTCTACCCCTTTTATTTGAACTTTTCTCCTTACTACTCCTTCATCTCTCCTTCATCTCTTAATCACAACTCTCTACAACACTTTGCCTTAGTTCATCACTTGGGCCATTTTCTTAACTTTCGCATGCTCCACTCCACTCTCTTCAGATTGCACAACAATATTGTATCCCCCACTTTGCTCAATTGTGCTCCTCTGCTTTGTTAATCTCTAGTGCTAGGAACGATGCACTCTCTTTGTTGACCATTAACTTGTCATTCATGTTGCCCAAGAGTACTCCTACATGGTTGTCCATGTTGTTATTACATCAAATATCCTAATCTCTTCAACCACATTAAACATTGGGAATGGGCTCCTTAGAGTTTTCATGTTGAGAAATAAATCCTCAATCAACCTACACACTCCAACGAGGCTCTTCATTCTTATTAATGGCTCACAGAGTTTGACAGGTACTTCGGTATGGCTTCTTTGTCCTTCATTTAAATCAATGAGGCATGCATAGAAGATCAAAGGTAGCTCATTTCAACTTTGGACAGGCCCAACACACTTCTCTAGCAATCTTGACAGTCACCATTTATTCCACCAACCAACTCTCCTAAACACATTTACTCCTTAGTTGTCAACTCATACATCTTTGACTTCTTCTGTGCTGCAATATTGTCGTTCCTCATTTCGTAACTTTTATTACATTGACCTTATGAAATTGCGGGATTTCGATTGGCCTTTAGCCCCTTTAGCTTAGTCTCTCATTGTATTTCCTCCATGGAATTGGGTGTTGTGACCAGTGGCTTCATACTCCTCTGTATTACAATTTTGGAGCTCCCGCATATCATAACTTTTTATTAACATAAGCTTACGATATTATGAGATCTTGATTGGCCTTTAGCCCCTTCTTGTTTTCCCTCCAAAGGACTGGGAGATGTGATTGATGGGACAACACTTAGGTGTTAAGCCCTTCAACACTTAGGTGTTAAGCCCTTCAAGACCTACTGGGGGCCCATCTCCTTGTGTATTTTCTCTCCTCCCTTGGTTCTTTGGGCTTCCACTAACAAGTGCCACCAACATTGGAGCTCCCAGGCATCAAAACTTTTCTCAAAATTCAATTATAGTAGAGTTATGAAATCTCCAACCTCTGATATGCTCCATAGCACTTAGGTGCTAAGCCTTCTTTATGCCCTTGCTTCTTTTGGTCTCCACAACCAAGTGTTAATCAACATCGAAAGCCCCTCACATTGTAATTTTTTCACATTTACAATTGCAAAGTAGTTATGAAATCTTGACCTTCGATATTCCAACCTCTAAGATAATGCCATGTTCTCGTCATCATCTCCATGTTGTGTCGCCTTAGTGGTGACACATGTCACCCGGATTTTCCCAATTAGGCCACCCAATAATGTTGATTCTAACTACCACATCATGTTGATGTCATTTGCCACTGTCAGCTCCTAAGGGCCTATCAGTTATTGTCATGTGTTCTGTTAGAGGAAAGTGAAAGGGTCCCTCTGTCCTTGGTTTGCAAACGGTCTCCATTGTATTTATCACTCCCCACAACCCTCGGTGATTTTCAAAGAAATGCAATTTGTAAGGAGCTATGAAATCCCAAAACTTTGAATTTCTGAAGGGTTCCGATGTTCTGTCTTTCCAAGGTTCTAAAATTTCCAACTCTCCGACGTTTCGAATTGTGACTTGCTTCCTAGTTCCAAAATTTGGCCTCTAAAATTCAACCCTTCCAACATCACAATCTTCCAATCTTTCGAGGTCTCAAGACTCCTACCTATGAATCTCCGACTCTCTGAAATTTCGGCCTTCCCCTCGGGTTCTGAAATTCGGGTTGCTTTTAGGACTTAAATATCCTTACTTTGCTTGATAATATATTTTGATCTCGAGATCCATTCATGGACTTCCACATGCCATTGGAAATCTTTTTCAAAGAACTTTCTAGTGGAGAAGGTTTGATGGAGTCTTTGAGCCCATTTTCTACCTAAAACATGGTTTCAAAGGCTCTGCTTGGAATATGCCTCAATGCTAGTCCAGTTGACACTAATGCCAACATACCAAGTGCCACCAATAAATTAGACAATGTCAATTGTCCAACATTCTTTATACCCACCCTAACACCAGTAGGCTTCTTGACAGGGGAAACCTTCTTCGTTCTCGTGCTAGAGCTCTTGATCTCTACACTTCAACAGAATTGAGTGCTCCTCTCACTTCGCTCATGTTGTTGCTCTCTTAAGGAGTCTTCTGCAACCTCGCCTTTTTTCTTTGTTCCTCTCAATGAGTTATGCAAACTAGGCTTTGATACCATGTTAAGTTTAAAAAACGTGGAGTAGAATTCTCTTCTCAATGTTATCAACAACTAAATTGATTACATAGGAGAACAATAATTAATGACTTGAGTGAGATTCAACTCAAACTAAACCGAACTAGATAGGACTCAAATTGATTATTACACATGGATTGACACTTAGCAGGTCGTTGGAATTAGTTTCTCCAACATTTACTACTCTACATGCATATTCAGGTGGAGCACGGATTGGCTCAATTACGAGTGTTTTGCACTGAAGATTTGAAGTTCATGAGTTTCAATCTGATCTCACCATAGTTGGACAACACAATCCTCAGATGTAAAAACCCCAAGTCCACAAATTTATATAATCCTCACATGGAAGACTACACCATGCTTAATATAATAAATATCCTATTATATAATTAATTTATTATTAATAGTTAACCATTATATTGGTATAGAATATTATAATTATTTGTGATGTTGAGAGTTTTAAAAACACTAAATAGTACTAAATATTAAAAAAAAAAAAAAAAAAAAAACATAATATCAATTATAATAAATTATTTCAATTTTTACCCTTAATTTAATATCTTAATAATCATTTGAAAGTAAAAGTTTTTAATTCCATCTTATTTGTTTTTTATAATAATCTTCACTATTCAAATATTTTGGTTTTTTAGATATATAATTCCTTCACGATTCAATATGGTGTTGACAAATGAACCCTAAAATATAGTATAAATAGTAATACACAGTCAACTAAAGAGAATATGTGACTTTTTGTCTTAGCTATATATTATATCATATAAATATTATTATAATATATACTATATATATAATATATATATATATATATATAATATTTTTAGCCATAAAGAAATTTTTAGTGTTCATCTTAATTAATACAATTTTATACAGAGGTAAAGTAATTGAAATTAAAAATATCTTGCCAATAACATGTGTAATTTATTTAATTTTCATTATTTAGCTAATATGTGTCATTTCAAAAATATTAATAACAATTTTCTTTTTTAATATGTGTTATAATAAAATATTTCAATATACACATTAGCTAAAATATTATATGCATTTTACTTCTCAATATGAGGGTGGTGTGAGGGGGATGTGTACTTTAAAATATACCATTGATAATAAAAATGTGAATAATGTGCGTCAATATCCATGTTGAGTAAACTATTTTATTGTCAACTATGTATATTATATAGAATAAATGAAAATAAAAATAAAAAACTTTTTTCATGATTATAGAATTTTATTAGTATGTTGATCAACATGAAGGACATGTCTAATTCCTTCCATTATCAACATGGAGTTAAGACATGATAGATATTTCAAATGTAAGAAGAATGAAATTTCTTGAGATACAAACCTTTCTCCAAGTTTTATATTTTTGAAAATGGATAGGGTGAGTTTTTTTTTCATTTTTTTGTTAATTTTTGGATTTAATTGATTCATAATTCAATGATATAAAAAATCAATCTTAATGTTGTGGCCTACTGTAAGGGAAGCCATAGAAACGATGGTAAATATATTGAAAAGTCCTTTTATATATTAAACTTACCAATATCATAGTTGTAACATAACTATATCTAAACCATGATAGATGTTGCAATGCCAACATAAATATTACAAAATAATAACTAATAAATGCTAGACCATAATTGTACACATAGGAAACTGTAAAATTCATAAAACATAAGCATAAAATTATAGTGAACCTGAGCTTTCAACCTTTCTGGAAATAAGTTGTAGGGGCAGCATCCCATGTGTTCGGACGTAGTGAAGTATGTCTCCCACATTAAATATGAATCTCTATATGTGACAACTAAGCAAAGAGGTTGACTATTCAAGAGTGCAGATTCTTTAACACTTGTTGAATATTGTTGAAGTGAACAATGATTTCATTATGGTCATTTCATGCTTATCTTCAATGACATGGCCCAACATTGTTTTCATCTACTATTACAAATTAATGGAGTGGACTTATTGATTCCTATAACCCCTAGTGTGTCTAGGGTCTAGAACCCAATCAATAACATCAGCCTAAATCTAAAATTTAGATTGGGTGTTCTTGTCACGAACTCCTTGAGCTTTGAGAAAGCAAATTTCATCCTAATTTGTTTGGGGGTGGGGGATGAATGGTAATGATATTTTGTTTCCTAATCTTGAGATTGGGCTTGAGGCCTATCATTAGTGCCTTGGCCTCCAAAACCATGCATTGGGTTCATGCATTACATGACATCATAATAGAGAGAAGTAAGTTCAGAGCTAGATGAGACTTGGGAAACAAGAGAAGGGTGAGGGACTAAAGGACAAGGGGAGACCATCATGAGTTAGTAAAGGGGGAGAGATTTAGGGGGTTTTCAAGTACACCAAAAACCAAGGGAACTATAGGGAAGTAACAGAAGCATAACTATGTAATAGAGAACCCTCCTAGAAATGGATAAATGCTAGGTAACCTCCCTACAAGATACAACAATTCATCGTCACTAGCTGGAGGGTCAAAGTCAATTTCTTCAACTAGAAAACCAAAACGACAACATTACAACTATAATACCACCTGGAAGGGTCTTAAGTAAAAAATGTTACAAGTGCACAAACCAATTGCATTCATTAATGTGGATAGTTGAGGTTTGTAAAGTGTCCAACCAGCAACATAAAATGACTAATGGAAGGCAAGACTAGAATGGACTCGACTTTCCTCAATCTACGTATGAAAAGTGTCAACACAGGGGAACAAAATTCTACAAGCATCCCAATGGTACAACAAAGGGTACAAATAACATTAGAGCTTCTCCAACAACATTGGGAAAATAAGGTGGTCGCAAATTTTTCCGGTTTAATGCTCTACATAATCATAAGTCATGAACATGTGTTAGTGCATGGGGTCGGTTTGCCACAACATATCTTCTTGATGCCCAAGGTGATGATGGGGTGGCTAGCTTTCCCCCCTCCCTCCTTGCCACACTTTCCAACAACCCATTATAGTGGATAGACTCATAATTAACATACATCTATGCAGGTAATTATACATTATATTAACTATAGAATAATATAATATATTTCTAGTTATAAAGATTGTATTTAATAAATAAATATA
>APFE030878412.1:275895-298351 GCA_000404065.3 Pinus taeda
TTTAAGTGATCAACTCAAATATTTGTATATTATCTTACCATACATGAAATAAAGGATCTCTTTAATGTAACAATTTGGCTATTAAAATCTATAAAAGTGTACATATTTTATTATCTTTAAATTTTAACTTCTAATCTCAAACAAATACATATTTTTGAATATTAAAACTATTCAAACTATATCATATAAATAATATGATTAATATAACAACTATAAATACCAACCTAGATGCATTTTAACCCCGGATCTATCAAGCATCGAGAGGGATCAAATCTCTTAATCTGCAAACCTCTTTCTTGAATGCAAAACTTGAGGAAAGGTTTTACCTTGAGAGATTTTATCACTCTTGAGATGGATCTAGGTTGGCTATGTAATACTATATAATACCTATATTTGTATCTATGTGTCTCTTTCTTATTCCATCTCTCTATTGCACCCCCCAAAAATACTCACTCTTTCTTCATATCTATCTGTCTCCCTCTCTCTTCCTCTCCCCCTCTCTCTCTTTCCCTTCTCTCTCTCCCTCTCCCTCTCCCTCTCCTCTCCCTCTCACTCTCATCTCCCTCTTCCCTCTCGCTTTCATCTCTCTCCCTCTCTCTCTCTCTCTCACACACACACTCTCTCTCAATCTCTCCCTTATCACTCCCCATCTCTCTCTTCTCTCTCTCTCTCTCTCTCTCTCTCTCTCTCTCTCTCTCTCTCTCTATTGAGTTATCTCTCTCTCTTCCTTCCTCTCTTTGTCATTCTCTCCCTCCTCCCTCTATCTCCCCCCCCATCTCTCTCTCTCTTTCTTCCCTATAACTATGCCATTATCTTCCTCCCTCTCTCCTTCTCTCTCTCTCCCCTCCATATCAGTGCCTCCCTCTCTCTCTCTCTTCCCCTCCTCTCCCTATCTCTCTCCTATCCTCTTCTCTCTTTTCCCTCCACTCTCCCTCACTCTCTCCCCATCTATCTGATGCAGGACCATCCAACTCCGAGGAGACAGAAGGTGGTTGACTGTCTCGAAGAAAACCGAAAATTTCACGTATTGTTGGACAGGTTATTAAACTTGTTATTTTTATTGTTATTTTCTTCATTTTCCAGAAATTAGTTAAAGACAGTAGGATTAAGGTTATGAACTGTTTTAGTTTAGTAATTAATTAGCAGTTGGTTATTCTCCTTTTAAAAGAACTGGCTAAACAGTTAGACAAATTCTGGTTGAACAGTTCAACCGAAAGAAAGAAACGATTACACCTTGCAAGCATTTAAAACAGAGAGAAAATAAGTTGTAGGGTTCGAATCTCCAGCAAGAGAAGACAAATAGAATGATAGTTTTTTTTTTCTGCAATGAAAAAAGATTATTTGCCAACTTAAATCCACAGCAAACTATTTTGTGCATTGAATTCCTATGTTCGTTTCATGATTATTTACTGATGTACATTGTAATCAGAAATAGCTAAGAGTTGAAACCATTACAAGTAGAAATGCATTTGTAATCGATAGAATAGTGAAATGAATTCATTCCAGAAAATTATATATTGTAAACTCAAAACCAGAGGTTGAAGCCCTCGCAATCAGAAAGCATTTGTCAGTTTAAGGAGAAGCCACAGTTGTTTAGGACGAAGACAGAGTTTGCGCAAGCCGAAAGCAAAGGACACAGCACACAAGGAACAAACTTCCAGCAAAGGGGTAAAGGACATCCAGTCATCATTATAAACAGTCACCAACGAATTTCCAGGTAAAGCATACAATTCCATAGACTCATTTGAAAAGAATACGAGTTTCTTAAAAGCAAACAAGAAACATTTTATTCAATTAAACTGTAAATCCACTGTCCATTACAAACAAAGAGTGCACAGAAGGGTTTTTGACCCGAGCAGACAGTGCTCATATAACAGCTAACTGTTAAACCCTTTCTAACTAAAATAGAACATACAAAGGAATATTCGTGCCATGGAGTGACAGAGCAAAGTTTGGGCCAAACAACGACCCATGAGACTGTAACAAAACCCTATTACGAAGCAATGACAGATTCGTGGTCGGAACAACCCTACCCGGTTGTTTGAATCAGACCGGTTTTGTTTTTCTTCCTGAAATATGCAGAGAGCGAACCCTTGGCGACCAGCAACCTTGGGTAACCTGCACAAACCGAGGAGAAAGCGGGGTAGAAGTTGGAAGTGCGGAAACAGGAAGGAGAAGACAAGGAAACATTGAAAATGAAACGAAATCACAAACATATTAACGTTTACCTGTGATTGAAGAGGCGGTGTTGCGAGAGAAGGCCGAAAACTGACAGCCAGAACCTGATAACAAGGAACGGGTACATAAGAGCCTGAGAAAAGTGCAGAGCAAGTTATAGCATGGAACATTAATTTAGCTCGGATGCGAAAAAGGTCAAATGAACCGAGCCATGAGCATGGAGCCGAAGGACCATCCTATCACAACCAAAAGAACAGTTACAAAACCAGAGTAAACGAACCTATAAGCCCATTACAATCCAGAGCAACAGGGTCGACTTAGTTCGACTACAGAAACAGTCATACCACAAGCACAGAGCAGGAAAAACTGGAAGGCATCAACATAACCTCAGCAGAGCAGAACGGAGAGCCCGCAACACAATTGAACAAATGAAAATGACAGTAGAACGAGGGTAGGGTTTTTAGAAAGGCGGGAGTGACCGGATCTAGGAGATCGACAGATGGCATTCAATGACAAGCGAAAAGGACGCTGTTAATTGCATAGAGATTGCAAAGTGGATCCAATCTACGGACCTTTGAAATATATTTAATATAACAACACAGCAACCGTAACATTCGTGAATCCATTAACATGTGTATTAAATCATAGTTGAAAAAAAATAAGTGGGACCCATAACCTATCACAGTTACCAACAAGCGTTGGATTAATATTACGCACAGTTGGAGGGCTAGGCCATCAAAAGTGGTATCAGAGCGGGTTTGCTAAATAAAAAAAAATGGAGGTTGGTAGAAGAGGAAGAGGAAGAGGAAGAGCAGTCCGAAGGATAGCAGAAGAGGGACTGCATGAGGAGATTCGAGTTTTGCGTGAAAGATTGACAGCAGTAGAAGATGGGGGAAGGAGAGACCCAGCAGATGATAGTGATGAAGATGTGGCAGAATTAGAAGACAAGTTTGAAGGGGTGACACCTGAACTCAGGTTATTAAAATCAGTTTTGCTATCCAGTCATAAGCCGAAGCACGAGCTTTCCACTTATGATGGAAGTTTGTCTACAGATGTATTACTGGACTGGTTGAGTGAAGTAAACAAGTATTTTGAGTTTGAGGAAACCAGTGAGGACAAGCAGGGGAAGTTCGCTGCCACAAAGTTGAAAGGACATGCATCCTTGTGGTGGGACAACGTTCAGGCGGAAAGGAAAAGGCTATACAAACAGCCTATAAAGAAGTGGACCAGGATGAAAGCAAAACTGAAGGAGAAATTTCTATCGAAAGACTATCAGATCATGTTGTATAGGCAGGTACAGAACTTGAAGCAAAGTGGAATGACTGTTAAATAATATACAGAAGAGTTTTATAAGCTGAATCTGCAGGAAGGGTATGTGGAAGATACCCCAGAAAAGACAGCCAGATTCGTGAATGGGTTGAGAGGGGAAATACTGGATGAAATCGGTATCCTCTCACCCAAAACTTTAGATGAAGCATACCAGTTTGCTCTAAAGGTGGAGGAGAAAATCAACAGGAAACAAAATGCCAGGAGAGGAGGTGGAACTGGTAGAGGAAAGGGAAAGGCCTTTGGCAGAGGCAGAGGTACAGGTTCAAGTGAAGAAGGCAGCAGTTCCAAATCTACAGGAACAGCAGAGAAGGACAATAGCACTAGAGGAGGATGACCAGCCCAGCGAGGGAGAGGAAATGGTCGAGGCAGAGGATTTTTCCAGTGCTATCGGTGCCACAAGTGGGGGCACAAGTCGTATGACTGTCCAGAAGGTGAACCAGCAGGTGGGAGAGGAGCTTATGTTGCCCAGTCGGAGGAAGCTGAGGCATTGCCTCAAGAAGTGGAGAACGCACCAGAGACAGGTGAAGCTTTGGTGTTGAATAAGGTGTTGTTGAAACCAGCAAAAGAAATTGCAGAACCTGACCAACGGAAGGCTTTGTTCCGAACAGTTTGCAAGTCACAGGGTAAGTGCTGCAAGCTGATCATTGACAGCGGAAGTACTAACAATTTGGTGGCTATGGAGGTGGTGGAGAAATTGGGACTGAAAAAGCTGAAGCATCCCACTCCCTACAAAGTGTCATGGCTGCAGAAAGGACATCAACTGTTAGTTGATGAACAGTGCGAGGTGGAGTTCCAGATAGGCAGGTATAAGGATAAAATTCTCTGTGATGTTATGTCAATGGATGTCTGTCATATACTACTAGGACGACCCTGGCAGTTTGATAGAAGCGCAGTTCATGACGGGAAAACAAACTGTTATAAGTTTGTCAAAGATGGGATCAAGCACACGCTTGTACCCATTAAAGAGGAAAGTGCAGTAGAGACCAGTGGAGTAAAAGCGCCACTAATGGGTGGAAAAGAATTTTTTAAAACAGATTGAAGACAATGATGTAAATTTTGCCGTCATAAGAAGACCAAAGACAGTGATATTGCACACACAGATTTCAGACTTACCCGAGGAAATCCAAAATATGTTGCAGGAATTTGGAGATATCGTGGTGGACGATCTTCCAGACGAACTACCCCCCAGGAGAGGTATTAGTCACTGTATTGACTTTATACCAGGGGCTAGTCTGCCAAATAAAGCAGCTTATTGCATGAGTCCTAAGGACCACGAAGAAATTAGGAAGCAGGTTCAGGAGTTGTTGGATAAGGGGTTGATTAGAGAGAGCATGAGCCCTTGTGCAGTTCCGACAGTTTTGGCTCCAAAGAAAGAAGGAGAGTGGCGAATGTGCACGGATTCCAGAGCCATTAATAAAATTACTATCAGGTACAGATTTCCATTGTCGAGAATGGACGATATGATGGACTGTTTGAGTGGGGCGATTTATTTTTTGAAGATTGATTTGAAGAGTGGATATCACTAGATCTGAATTCGGGAAGGAGATGAGTGGAAGACAGCTTTCAAGACAAATGAAGGGCTGTATGAGTGGCTGGTGATGCCATTTGGGTTGAGTAACGCTCCCAGTACTTTCATGCGCTTGATGAATGAAGTACTGAAAGAATTCATTGGGAAGTTTGTAATTGTTTACTTGGATGACATACTGATTTTCAGTAAAACCAAGGAAGAACATTTCAGGCATGTTCGAAGTGTGTTGAGGAAGCTGCAGCAAAATAAGTTGCTGATAAATCCGAAAAAGTGTACCTTTCTTCAGCGGGAGTTAGTGTACTTGGGTTTTGTAATTGTAGAGAATGAACTGAAGATGGACCCAGAAAAAGTGGCAGCTATAGTTAGCTGGCCTTCTCCAAAGAGTTTATTTGAAGTCCGAAGTTTTCACGGACTAGCAAGTTTTTACAGGAAATTCATCAGGAATTTCAGTGAAATCTGTGCACCCATGCTGGATACAATCAAGAAGGCAAATCAGCCTTTTCACTGGACTGAAGAAGCGGAAAACAGTTTTCAGACTTTGAAAAGGAAGATCACCAAAAGGCCAATATTGAGGTTGCCTGACTTCAACAAACTTTTTCAAGTTCGTTGTGATGCCAGTGGTACAGCCATTGGGGCGGTGCTTAGTCAGGAGGATAGACCAGTCGCGTATTTCAGTGAAAAGCTGAACGACAGTAGACAGAAGTACTCAACCTATGACAAGGAGTTCTACGCAATTATACAAGCGTTAAAGCATTGGAGACATTACCTGTTAGGTAATGAGTTTGTTTTATTTTCAGATAGTTCTGCATTACAGTACATCATGCAGCAACATAAATTGAACCATAAACATGCAGAATGGGTTGAGTATCTTCAGAGTTTCACGTTTTTGTTGAAACATATTAGTGGGCAGGCGAACAAGGTGGCAAATGCGCTGAGTAGGAGGACCCTACTCTTACAAGAAAGTACCATGCAAGTTTTAGGCTTTGAGCACCTGAGGGAACTGTATCAAACAGATGCAGATTTTAAGGAGGCCTATGAGGCCGGCCAAAACCCTCTGTTGAGAAATAATAGTCCATGGTTGGACTACAATTTACAGGAAGGGTTACTATTTAAGGGAGGACAGTTATGTATTCCCGACTGTTCTATGAGAGAGAACATTATTCGGGAAAAGCACAGTGGGGGTCTAGCCGGACATTTCGGTATAGACAAGACATTTTCACAGGTTGAGCATTTTTATTTTTGGCCAAAGTTGCGACAGGACGTAAAAAGGTACGTAAGCAGGTGCAAGATATGTCAATTTGCAAAGGGTCACAGTTAGAATATAGGTCTCTATTTGCCATTACCCGTTCCGAGCAGACCGTGGGACTCCATCAGCTTGGATTTTGTTTTGGGTTTGCCTAAGACACAGCGGGGTTTTGATTCAGTAATGGTAGTGGTAGATCGATTTTCAAAGATGGCACACTTTATACCTTGCAAGAAAACAAGTGATGCTACTCATGTAGCACATTTGTTTTTTACCGAGATCGTCAGACTGCACGGTCTACCAAAGTCCATCATCTCCGACAGGGACATGAAGTTCACTGGACATTTTTGGCGAACCCTGTGGAAGAAGTTGGACACTCAGTTACAATTCAGCTCCGCTTACCACCCGCAGACCGATGGGAAAACTGAAGTGGTGAACAGGAGTCTGGGAAATCTGCTACAGAGCTTAATAGGCAAAAATTCACGGATGTGGGACCGCGTACTTGCTCAGGCGGAATTCGCATATAACGATTCACCTAATCGCAGCACCGGTTACAGTCCCTTCCAAATCTTATACGGCATGCATCCACGCAGAGTGCATGAATTGCGAGATTTGGGAAAACTCGAAAAACGAAGTGCTGATGGGGAAGATTTCGCCCAAGCAATGAGCGACTTACATGAGCAGGTAAAGCTGAAGTTGCAGGACAGCAGTTAAAAGTATAAGCAGCGAGCTGATTCAACGCGACGGGAAGTTCAGTTTAACATTGGAGATGAAGTCCTTGCACATTTACGCAAGGAACGATTTCCAAAACGAGAATACAACAAGTTGAAGTATAAAAAGATCGGTCCCTGCAAAATCATTCGCAAGTTTTCTGCAAATGCCTATGAGCTACAGTTGCCACCAGGGATAGGTATTTCTCCCATCTTTAACGTGGCAGATCTGTTCCCTTATGTCGTTGATCCAGAAGACAGCGCAACAGAGAAGCCACCGCGGGACACCAGTTGTGAGGAAAGTTCGTGGATGAGGCAGATGCCAATGGAACAGCCCCTTGAGATCGAGAGGATCCTCAACACACAGGTAGCCAGGCATACACGCAGGAAGGAATATCTGCGGTACTTGGTCAAGTGGAACAACCGTCCGATTGAGGACAGTTCGTGGCTCGACGCAACGCAGATACAGAAAACAGGTTATTCTGTCGACGACCTCATGGAATGGAGCCATGACTTTTTGCCACCTCGAAAGCCTGATGCAGGAGCATCCAGCTCCGAGGAGACAGAAGGTGGTTGACTGTCTCGAAGAAAACCGAAAATTTCACGTATTGTTGGACAAGTTATTAAACTTGTTATTTTTATTGTTATTTTCTTCATTTTCCAGAAATCAATTAAAGACAATAGGATTAAGGTTATGAACTGTTTTAGTTTATTAATTAGTTAGCAGTTGGTTATTCTCCTTTTAAAAGAACTGGCTAAACAGTTAGACAGATTCTGGTTGAACAGTTCAACCGAAAGCAAGAAACTATTACACCTTGCAAGCATTTAAAACAGAGAGAAAATAAGTTGTAGGGTTCGAATCTCCAGCAAGAGAAGACAAATAGAATGATAGTTTTTTTTTTCTGCAATGAAAAAAGATTATTTGCCAACTTAAATCCACAGCAAACTATTTTGTGCATTGAATTCCTATGTTCGTTTCATGATTATTTACTGATGTACATTGTAATCAGAAATAGCTAAGAGTTGAAACCATTACAAGTAGAAATGCATTTGTAATCGATAGAATAGCGAACTGAATTCATTCCAGACAATTATATATTGTAAACTCAAAACCAAAGGTTGAAGCCCTCACAGTCAGAAAGCATTTGTCAGTTTAAGGAGAAGCCACAGCTGTTTAGGACGAAGACAGAGTTTGCGCAAGCCGAAAGCAAAGGACACAGCACACAAGGAACAAACTTCTAGCAAAGGGGTAAAGGACATCCAGTCATCATTATAAACAGTCACCAACGAATTTCCAGGTAAAGCATACAATTCCATAGACTCATTTGAAAAGAATACGAGTTTCTTAAAAGAGAACAAGAAACGTTTTATTCAATTAAACTGTAAATCCACTATCCATTACAAATAAAGAGTGCACAGAAGGGTTTTTGAGCCGAGTAGACAGTGCTCATATAACAGCTAACTGTTAAACCCTTTCTAACTAAAATAGAACATACAAAGGAATATTCGTGCCATGGAGTGACAGAGCAAAGTTTGGGCCAAACAACGACCCATGAGACTGTAACAAAACCCTATTACGAAGCAATGACAGATTCATGGTCGGGACAACCCTACCCAGTTGTTTGAATCAGGCAAGTTTTGTTTTGCTTCCTGAAAATTGCGGAGAGCGAACCCTTGGTGACCAGCAACCTTGGGTAACCTGCACAAACCGAGGAGAAAGCAGGGTAGAAGTTGGAAGTGCGGAAACAGGAAGGAGAAGACAAGGAAACACTGAAAATGAAACGAAATCACAAACATATTAACGTTTACCTGTGATTGAAGAGGCGGTGTTGCGAGAGAAGGCCGAAAACTGACAGCCAGAACCTGATAACAAGGAATGGGTACATAAGCGCCTGAGAAAAGTGCAAAGCAAGTTATAGCCTGGACATTAATTTAGCTCGGATGCGAAAAAGGTCGAATGAACCGAGCCATGAGCGTGGAGCCGAAGGACCGTCCTGTCACGACCAAAAGAACAGTTACAAAACCAGAATAAACGAACCTATAAGCCCATTACAGTCCAGAGCAACAGGGTCGACTTAGTTCGACTACAGAAACAGTCATACCACAAGCACAGAACAGGAAAAACCGGAAGGCATCAACATAACCTCAGCAGAGCAGAACGGAGAGCCCACAGCACAATTGAACAAATGAAAATGACAGTAGAACGAGGGTAGGGTTTTTAGAAAGGCGAGAGTGACCGGATCGAGGAGATCGACAGATGGCATTCAATGACAGGCGAAAAGGACGTTGTTAATTGCATAGATATTGCAAAGCGGATCCAATCTACGAACCTTTGAAATATATTTAATATAACAACACAGCAACCGTAACATTCGTGAATCCATTAACATGTGTATTAAATCATAGTTGAAAAAAAATAAGTGGGACCTGTAACCTATCACAGTTACCAACAAGCGTTGGATTAATATTACGCACAGTTGGAGGGCTGGGCCATCACTATCCCTTGTCACTCTCTCTCTTTATCCACCTCTATCTCTCTATGCCTTTGTTCTTTCCTCCCTCTCTGTACCCCTCCAACTCTGTCTCTCTCTTTCCCCTCCTCTTTGTCTTCCTCTCTCTCTTCGCACTCTAGCTTTTTCACTATCTCCCTTTGTCTCTCTCCCTTCCTCCCTCTCTTAAAATTGATTCCATGTTATTGTGTTTAAGAAAGTATCTAAAAAAAAACTCAATTGGTTGTAAAATATTAAACCTATATTTTGGATCAATCATGTCAAAGAAAATACAATAAAGAAAAACTTAAAGTAATCATGTACTATCTTTCCTCTATTAATGTTAGTTAATTTGTTTGTTCTCATCCTTGATTCCTTAGTTAAGATGGATCTATGTTGGTTCTTAGTAGTATTATTTATATTGCATATATTTCGCATCTTTATATATAAAAGTATTCTCGTTTTCTATTTTATTACCTTGATTTAATTTCTATGGGAATTTTTTTAGTAGTCATGAGGATATAGGGTTTAGATATATGTCAAAAGTAATGATAACCTTTTTCCTTTTAGATTTAATTTAAAAAATGTTATAAAATTAAACTAAAATAAAATGTTTATACAACATTTTGATTGTGGAATAAGCTACGTTTTTTGGGCATGTGGTATTGATAAGCCATGGTATTGGCCCAAGATATTGTAACAAAGCATATTTACATGTTAATAATATCCATGGTAAAATGGGGGTGAATATCCATAGTTAAGAATTGTGTCATATTATTATAAAATATTTTGATTGTGAAATGAGTTATGGTTTTTGGACATGTGATATTGATAAGCCATGGTATTGGCCCATAGTATGGTAACAAAGCCTATTCAAAGGTTAATAATAAAATCAAATATAAAAAATTCACTTTAACTTTAACTTCTTATTATTAATTGAGCCAACATTTAAATGTCTACACATTAAACTTTATATTACTTTTCTTATATTATAATATATATAATTATATATTATATAATATATATTATATATATATATTATATTTAACATTTTACTCCTACACATCTATCTCTATATTGAACCAATATTAATTTTAAATTAAAATTGTTAATATTAAACATTTACCTTTAACATCCATCTTCTATATATATACTCAATTTTTTAAATTTAAATTTTATCTTTATATTCCTTTTAAATTTCTCACTTAATAATTAATACAAACTTAAGTTTAAATAAGGAGAACAAAATAATATATCCAACTACTTAACCTATACGTTATCCTTACTAACGCTATTTTTTTTTTTCAGAAATATCCTTACTAACGCTATACTCCATCTTCAATTGAATTTTCGAAAAAACAACCCTTTTATTTGAATTAGACACTAGTTTTAATTATAAAAATATGATAATTAGTAAATGATTATTATAATTTGATTGAATTTATTTTAATTAGACACTATTTTTAATTGTAAAATATGATCATTATTAAATGGTTATAAAAATTATAATAAAAATCAAACGATAATAGCTTTGAAATCAAACGATAATAGATTTGAGCGTAACTTAGTGGGTTTAATTATTCCTCCACCTTAGTTTTATTCACATATTAGTTTGTGTGACAGAAATTGGAATATTTTAAAAATTATGACAAAATATCCCCGTAAACCCAAAGGCAAGAAAAATCGGATAACTTGATAATGAGAAAAACAATCTTCTATTTACTAATTACGGTTTTAATAAAAAGAATTAGGAGGGGAAAAGATCCGGAAGCAGCAGAGTGAAATCCATGTTCTCTTAAACTCTCACTTTTCTAATGTATAATTGACACGCATGCCACTTTCCTGTGTATAGTTGACACTTGTGATAAAAAAGGAGAAGTTTTATATTTATATGGGGCTGTTTCAACGACACTAATTAAGCAATAAGTATAAGAGATGTTATATGGGCAAGCTATGAATTCACCCAGCAAACGTGGAAGTAACCTTTTCGAAATTAAAAAACGCAGGGGAGACACCTGTTCTGGTTGAAAATGAAAATAATCGACGAAAGATATTAAGACACAGAGACAGTAAACTTGCTTAGAAACCAAAGAAATAATTAGGATGGATATATTGTACTTGAGATGGATATTCAAATAATTATCTATCATTTTTATATTGAAATATATATGGATGTTTTTAATATTAATTTTGAAATTCATATTTTTCTAAAAATTATATATTAAGCTAAAAAAATTGCACCTTTTTTTATAAGTCAATAATATTTTTAACTAAAACTAATGTGTATATTTATTTTTATTATTTATTATAGTTGACATTGTTTTTATTTAGTGATTATTTTATTTTTATGGTTAAAAACATATGTGTCAATTTGAAATTGAACACTCCCTCATATTGGGATATAGACATAGAAGGTGTTTTTTGATGCAATCACATTACTATGTGTGTTTTCTTCTTTTTTGTAAGTTAATATTTTTATTAGTGACATCAAGTTTCATAAGTCACTATTCGTAGTTTGTTAGTGGTGGGAGACATGGGAAACTTTAGAGTACTAAAAGAAATAATCCAAGATGAAGATAAAAAGATATAAAATATTTTGTCAATATTTGTAGCCCTCAATGTATGTAACTAGTCATATTTGCTTAGAATGTCCATTATTTAAAATCCCATCAGCCTTTACAAGCTAGCTACTATAAGTGAAAAAACACAACAGGAACATAAACATATGAAAACTAAGTAAAAACAGAGGCATCAACTTTATGGGCTTTAGAGCACCAAGATTGGGAAGATTTGGTGTTCTTCCAATGTCCAGTACCTCCTCAGTGTGCACTAGTTGGGAATTCGTACCTCTAAGCTATGACGGGATACCAAAACCAAAAAAAAAAAAAATCCTCTTTCATGTCATCTCTAACAAGGAGCAACCTGCCTAGAAGAGATTTCATGCACTAATACAAATCTATGGTGTGGAACTATTAATTTTATCAATCTTTGTTGTGGCACTTTTCAAAACCGACCTAGAAGAGATTTCATGCACTAATACAAATCTATGGCGTAGAGTTATTAAGTTTATCAATCATTGTTGTGGCACTTGTCAAAACCGGTCTCAAAGAGATTTCATACACTAATACAAATCCATGGTGTATATTTATTAATTTTATCAATCTTTGTTGTGGCCCGCATCACAAAAACAGGCTGGCATAATTACACATATGAAAAAACATTGACTTTTTCCCTTTTAGCATTATATCATTACTTCTACCCTTTTAATGTTGTGAGACATTGCCGACTTCAGGTGAGATATGTTTTAATTAGTTTCTCATAATATAGTTATTTAATGGATTTTATATTTCTAAATATTTTTAAAGTTGAATTACTTTACTTTATAACATTATATTTTACTATATTTTCAATTGCATTTTATTTTGAATATGTATATTTTGATTTTATTTAGTAATAAAATTTTTAAATCATGTATAATAACTCACCACCAAAGATAATGACAATTGCTAATATCTATGTTATTGCACAGTGTTTAATGTGGTGGGAAATTCCTCACCAAGGGTGCCACAGAGCAGGCTTTTTCTCTAGCTTTGACATCATGACAAGTAAAATGAAGAGGGGATTAGTCATGCATGGTGCCTGGTACTCTGCAAGCACCCCATTCAAATCAAATAATATTCCTACCATATCGTATGAAAAGAGATGTCACTAAATGGAGGTGAGAATATATCTTGCCTTCGTTTTTTGATACAACAACATTTAACCGTGCTCATGTTATGATGTTTTTATTTGTCTCTCCTGATTTTTATGTGCAATTCTCATAGTCAACGCAAGCAATGGGATTGCATTCTCTTTGGTTATGAGGCAACCTTCAACTCCATCATTCATTGTTAGAGTAGAAATCATACACTACTTAGCTTGGGTTGTGTATGTGTTCATTGGCAATGGCCCTGCTCCTCAGCCTCGCAAATTATTTGCATCCCAAAGCATGCCCAACCCTCCAACCAATGCATCCTGGGATTCACTAGGGTTTCTTTACTATTAAATGGTGGCTTTTCGTCGATCTCCATCAATGCAATCAACATTGGTTACATAATAGAGGTATCAGTGTCAAGGGTAAACTCTTCCTCCTTCAATATTTGTTTCTTGTATGTCTCACTTTACTCCAAATTATTGAATTGTGGAGTTGTAGGAACTTGGGCTCCTTTATCATGATGAGATTTGTATTCCACCTTTGTATCTGGTTTACAGTGTTGTTTACCTAATTTCCTTTAAATTCTAGTCCTCTCACTCCTCCACTTCAAGTGTCATTTTCCCAAGGTCATTGAATTTCCATCCTTCACTTAATATGTTTCACTTTCATAGTATTTTTATGCCCTTTCTCTACTTTATCCTACGAATTCCTCCTTCTTAAACCTTATATCTCCTCTTATGCACCTTCTCTCACCCATACCATATCTCCACCTATTATCTAGTGACCCTCCCTTCTCCTTATATTAGTATCCCAAATGGTTGCCCTATTTTACGAAGATAGGGAGGTACACATGGCCATGCCTCTATGTCTAGTCAATGGGATAGTGATGTTGCTTCATGTTAATTTTAGGTATGTTCTATGCTAGAGCAATTTATTTAAATTTTCACAGTTAGCAATCACAACAACATTAAAGTAAACTGCAGATAGAACATAAGTATAAATTGTAGAAGACATGCCAAGACAAGAGGACACAAGATGTGGTGCTAGCCAGGGACAAACCCCACAATGTGTGGGGAAACCCTCGATTAATTCTTCTTTTATGTTCTTCAAAGTTCAGCAGAGAAAGAGAGAGAGAGAGATAGTATATTTACATCAGAAGTCAACACTTTGACTTATCTAGATCTAAGCATAGATCATCTCCTATAATGACGATACATGAGATCAGTTGAAGACATTCTAATTCAACTGATTCTCCTAGATGATGGCTTCTATCCATTTCATTCATTTGCTGCACCTTACCGTGTAGCACCATCATGCTGCATCTTGCATCATCATGCTGCTCATGATCACTGTGCTGCCCATACACCATGTTGTCCATGATCTCATCTATCATGCTGCCCATGATCTCATACAACATCATGTTGCCCATTACTAATATGCCCATCATTTTGTTCATCATCGTGTTGCCCTTTATGTCCATGATCTCATTCATCATTATGCTACCCTTTATGTCCATGTCATGTTACAGCAACATCATACAACCATCTAATAGCTTTAGATCTCAACAGTATAATGCATGACAACTTCATATATTATGGTAATAGTCTGAGCCCTCAAATACCCATACGAAATGCTGACTATGGTGTTATGGTCTGCGGCCTAACACACAATCTTCCTATCGCAACATAAATGATATACTTGTTCTTCCAAAGATACCCCAAGGTTTGTTCCACTGCTCCTTTTAACTCAGCCCTCTAACAAGAAGAAATCACCCTCACATAGTTCTAACAGGGATGCTCAAACAGTCCCTTAACCTTGTTGTATTATGGTTCCTTCTACTACGGCTAAGGCACATGGTTATACTGCAGTTTGAATAGCAGATCTGGTCTCCTTCTTACCAGTGTATCAAGGCATCCTTATTACAGCATATAGGGCTACTAATCAATCATTCATTTGTTGCAGATAAGGTCTCTTCATAACAGCAGATAAGGCCTCTTCTTTTCCTATGTATTCATGCCTCCTTTGCTGCATAAAACACTTGACGATTGTGGCCCTAGGGCACCCTTAAATGTTGCGTTGAGGGCACCCTTAAATGTGGCTAAGTCTCTCCTTTTGGACAGCATCTTACTTTCCTTTAGAATTGCTTGAGGGAGCCTTCTAGGACTGCGTATAACAGGTTGCACAATTGTGTGTTAGGATGGCTCCATTTGACTGTCTCCTTTGCATGAATATGATTGTGTTGTAGACGTATTAGGTCTTCTTCAATAGTGAATAGATTAGTTTATTTTGACAGCGTTTAAGCCTCTCCTTACTGCGTTCTGGAGGCTTCCTTGACTGCACAGATGAGGGCTGCTGATTGACCTGTGGCTAGGGCACTTGGGCTCCAATCAAACTGCGGCTATACCTTCTTTGACTGCAGTTAGGGTGTAGCTAGATCAGCCTCTAGAACAGCGTATTCTCCTCTAGATCTCTCTGTCCACAAAACCCAAAAAAGTGGAGAGAGATCACGAGAGGTGTGTGTAAAATGTCTTCAAGTCCTCTTCTATTTATACTGAAAACGTAGAGGTTGAATAGACATGACGTTTGAGCTTCTAGAGCCTACATAAGAGCTGGTCGGCTTGATAATAATTACATAATCAAAATAAATTCATATCTCCATAAATACTTATCAGAATCGGATGATCTTTAGATCAATCCTATACCTCTCGATGAGAGGGATCCAATAAAAATATCAGCTACCATAAATAAGCTGAACCACATGGAGTTTGGCCCTAGTTTCCAATTTAACACTCCCTCTCAACTAGAGAGAACTCAGCTCTGTTGTCTCTACTATGCTCTGCTCAGCTCTGCTGACTCTGCTAGCTCCACTTTACTCTACTAAGCTCTGCTAGCTTTGCTTTGCTCTGCTCAGCTTAGCTCTGCTGACTCTGCTAGCTCTGCTAGCTTTGCTCTGCTCAGCTCTGCTGGCTTTGCTCTTCTCTACTCAGTTCAGCTCTGCTGACTCTGCTAGCTCTGCTCAACTCTGCTGGCTTGGCTCTACTCTGCTAAACTATGAAGAAGAAGAATTGATCGAGAATGTCTCATATCATTCTCCATTAACCCAAAGTCAGTCTCAGAGTGTGTACCACTAGTCCTAGACCAATCTCAACTAACCCAAAGTCAGCGTCATAGTGGGTACCACTCCTGCCACTAGTCCCAGACTAGTATTGTAGCCTTAGAGAGTGTACCACTGGTTCTAGACCAGTCTCAGCCGACCCAAAGTCAGCGTCATAGTATGTACCACTCTCACTGGTCCCAGACCAGTCTCAGCCAAACCAAAGTCAGCGTCATAGTATGTACCACTCTCACTGGTCCCAGACCAGTACTGCACTGACACGAAGTCAGTCTCAGAGAATGTACCACTGGTCCCAGACCAGTCTCAACCGACCTGAAGTTAGTGTCATAGTATGGTACAACTCCTACCACTGGTCCCAGACCACTATCATTGATCCCAAATCAATGAAGGTCATCCTAGCTTAGGGAGTACGGTAGATACAATGATGCATCCATCGATACTACTATGGTCCCTAACTTCATTTCCCTGCTCATTAATCAGATGAGAGGTACTTCCCATGAGTCCCAGACTGCATGGGTAGGATGCCTCGAAAGGAGAACTTAATCAATCCCATCCTCATAGGAGAACACATCAATCCTGCTACAATCACCATGGAGAACACATCAATCCAGGCCTCACAAGAGAACACATCAATCCTGCTACATTCGCCATGGAGAACACATCAATCCAGGCCTCACAGGAGAGCACATCAATCCTACTACAATCGCTAGAACACATCAATCCAAGACTCACATGAGAACTAATCATCCTGCTACACAGGAGAGTGAATCATCCTGTTCCACAAGAGAGCAAATCATCTTGTCTCACAAGAGAGCGAATCATCTTGTCCCAATGTGCACCACCAGGGGAAGGTGATTCACCATGTGGTCATATGTTGCTCCAGTAAGAACCGCAAGCCCCCAAAGCTCCCAGAGCTCAATGTATGCAACATACAAGACCCTCTTACAAAGGTCTCTCATGACTCAAAGTTGTTCGGGAAAATCACAAATTTTATCTTTCCCCGAAACTCTAACCTATACATCATCTCAATTGGATGGAGCCTCCTTGCTCATCGACTTACCGTACCCCAGATAAGGCAGTATTTGATGTCTATCTGCTAGAGAAATCATTGAATACGAGATTCCTTAATAATCGAGTCCGACCTTTGGTTGTCACAGAGAATCACAGTGGTATTCATCATGTGTACTCACTGAAGAGTTTCCATAGCCAGGAAACTTCATATGAGATCATACTCATATATATGTATCCGGTCTCAGTGGTGCTTACAAAAACCTACTTCTGCTTCCTGCTCATCCATGATATCGAAGCAGAATCCAAAGAGAAATACCATTAAGAAGTGCTCCAGTGATCCTCCACACTGCCTGCCCACTCAGCATTTGAAATATTCCAAGCAGTGTATCTCAATCCATGAGAGATTGTGCCCTGAAGATATCTCAGAAGATTCTAGGCACCAATCTAGTGAAGCTCAACCAAATATGAGCTCACCCTACTGACTGCAAAATATATGTCCGGATGGAGGTTCATCAAGAACATCAATGCAAATGAGTTTATGAAACTCAGAGGCATTTCCCAAATCTAGTCTGACATCACTACCATATAACTTTTTGAAAGTTAAAATCCTCGAGGTAGTCACAGGCTTGCAGTTTATCTTTCCACATTCAAAATCTAACTCCCTCTGTCTTCTACAAATGAGAGTGTCTACACCTATTAGACATAGGTGTCGGTATGAGAGGTCTATCATTCACAATCTTCGAGTAATGGTTTGGATCAACTTCACTCCTAGTGAATCTCAGCTTCATCAGATAGCTGTTGGTCCTTTCATACTATGCCCGAGGTGTTTTTCTTCAAGCCATAGAGGGCTTTCTACCATCTGCATACATGAGATTCCTGATCATGAATCTCAAACTCCGCGAGTTGTTCCAAACTTGTGGACCTGTGGCATGAGGGGAATGGTCCCCTTATAAGATTTTCCTTCGGTACATCTCAGACATGTACCTTCATGCTCCTTTTGAATTCAGGCATCCCTGTCACTATCTGAGTCACAAGCCTTCGGTGTTATGTGTCAATGGACTTCCTGTAACTTAATACAACCATGAACTCAAAAGCATCTTAGAAAATACTATTTTCAAACACGTACCTTTCCATTAGTAATGCCACCTTAAAACCTTTGACTTCCATTCCTAGGGTTCCTTGCTTCCTTCGAGAGTCAGCCATTTCCTTAATGACCTACATCTTTGCCATTCAGACACTCCTTCACATAAGGGTTGAACTCATAACCAAGACATCTACCTTTCCTTCCACCCTTAGATCCGAACTTCCCAATGAAGTGATCTTTAGGTATGCCATCAGAAGTTCTGCTGCGCCATTCTGATAATATGCTCTGCTTTGACTTCAGCCTAAGTGAATTGTGAAGAACCCATTGATCCTTTTGTCTTGTCCCAACTGTCTTTGGTGATTACTCTTTCACTATTGCTTGGGCATTGTCTTCACCTCAACTCTAATACCATGTTAATTTTAGGTATGTTCTATGATAGAGCAATTCATTTAAATTTTCACAATTAGTAATCACATCAGCATTAAAGTAAACTGCAGATAGAACATAAGTATAAATCGCAAAAGACATGCCAAGACAAGAGGACACAAGATGTGGCACTAGCCAGGGACAAATGCCACAATATGTGGGGAAACCCTTGATCAATTCTCCTTTTATGTTCTTCAAAGTTCAGCAGAGAAAGAGAGAGAGAGAGAGATAGTATATTTACATCAGAAGTCAACACTTTGACTTATCTAGATCTGAGCATAGATCATCCCCTATAACGATGATACATGAGATTAGCTGAAGACATTCTAGTTCAACTGATTATCCTAGGTGATGGCTTCTATCCATTTCATTCATTTGCTACACCTTACCGTGTAGCACCATCATGCTACATCCTGCATCATCATGATGCTCATGATCATTGTGCTGCCCATACATCATGTTGTCCATGATCTCATCTATCATGCTGCCCATGATCTCATACAACATCATGCTACCTATCACTAATATGCCCATCATTTTGTTCATCATCATGTTGCCCTTTATGTCCATGACCTCATTCATCATGATGCCCTTTATGTGCATGTCATGTTACAGCAACATCATACAACCATCTAATAGCTTTAGATCTCAACAGTATAATGCATGACAACTTCATATATTATGGTAATAGTCTGAGCCCTCAAATACCCATACGAAATGTTGACTATGGTGTTATGGCCTGCGGCCTAACACATAGTCTTCCTGTAGCAGCATAAATGATATACTTGTTCTTCCAATGATACCCCAATAGGTTTGTTCCACTACTCCTTTTAACTCAGCCTTCTAACAAGAAGAAATCACCCTCACATAGTTGTAATAGGGATGCTCAAACAGTCCCTTAACCTCGTTGTATTATGCTTCCTTCTACTGCGGCTAGGGCACATGGTTGTACTGCGGTTTGAACAGCAAACCTGGTCTCCTTCTTACCAGCGTATCAGGGCCTCCTTATTACAGCGTATAGGGCTGCTGATCAATCCTTCATTTGCTGTGGATAAGGTCCAATTGCATTCATTAATGTGGATAGTTGAGGTTTGTAGAGTGTCCAACCAGCAACATAAAATGAGTAATAGAAGGCTAGACTAGGATGGACTCGACCTTCCTCAATCTACGTATGAAAAGTGTCGACATAGGGGAAGAAAATTCTACAAGCATCCCAATCGTACAACAAAGGGTACAAATAACATTAGAGCTTCTCCAACAACATTGGGAAAATAAGGTGGTCGCAAATTTTTCTGGTTTAATGCTCTACATAATCATAAGTCATGAACATGTGTTAGTGCATGGGGTCGGTTTGCCACAACATATCTTCTTGATGCCCAGGGTGATGATGGGGTGGCTAGCCTTCCCCCCTCCCTCCTTGCCACACTTTCCAACAACCCATTATAGTGGATAGACTCGTAATTAACATACATCTATGCACGTAATTATACATTATATTAATATAGAATATATTATATTTTTCTAGTATAAATTATTGTAATAATAAAATATAAATTCTAGTATTTTAATATCATTGTTAAAAGTTAAAATATTAAATTACAAAGTCATACTTTTTAAGAATTTACTAACTTATAAACTTAAAACCAATTGAAAAAAAAAAACACACACTAATCCAAAAACTAAATAAGTAATAGTAATAATAATAATATTTTAATTTTAAGTGATCAACTCAAATATTTGTATATTATCTTACCATACATGAAATAAAGGATCTCTTTAATGTAACAATTTGGGTATTAAAATCCATAAAAGTGTACATATTTTATTATCTTTAAATTTTAACTTCTAATCTCAAATAAATACATATTTTTGAATATTAAAACTATTCAAACTATATCATATAAATAATATGATTAATATAACAACTATAAATACCAACCTAGATCCATTTTAACCCTGGATCTATCAAGCATCGAGAGGGATCAAATCTCTTAATCTGCAAACCTCTTTTTTGAATGCAAAACTTGAGGAAAGGTTTTACCTTGAGAGATTTTATCACTCTTGAGATGGATCTAGGTTGGTTATATAATACTATATAATACCTATATTTGTATCTATGTGTCTCTTTCTTATTCCATCTCTCTATTGCACCCCCCAAAAATACTCACTCTTTCTTCATATCTATCTGTCTCCCTCTCTTCCTCTCCCCCTCTCTCTCTCCCCCTTCTCTCTCTCCCTCTCTCTCCCTCTTCACTCTCGTCTCCCTCTTCCCTCTTCGCTTTCGTCTTTCCCTCTCTTCTCTCTCTCTCCTCTCTCTTTCGTTCCTCTCTGTCATTCGTCTCCCTCCTCCTCTATGCCCCCCCCCCTCATCTCTCTCTCCTCTTTCTTCCCTCTAACTAGTCACTATCTCTCCTCTCTCCTTCTCTCTCTCTCCCCTCCATATCAATGCCTCCCTCTCTCTCTCTCCCCCTCCTCTCCCTATCTCTCTCCTATCCTCTTCTCTCTTTTCCCTCCACTCTCCCTCACTCTCTCCCCATCTATCCCTTGTCACTCTCTCTCTTTATCCACCTTTATCTCTCTATGCCTTTGTTCTTTCCTCCCTCTCTGTGCCCCTCCAACTCTGTCTCTCTCTCTCTCCCCTCCTCTTTGTCTTCCTCCCTCTCTCTTCACACTCCAGCTTTTTCACTATCTCCCTCTCTCTCTCCCTCCCTTCCTCCCTCTCTTAAATTTGATTCCATGTTATTGTGTTTAAGAAAGTATCTAAAAAAAAAACTCAATTGGTTGTAAAATATTAAACCTATATTTTGGATCAATCATGTCAAAGAAAATACAATAAAGAAAAACTTAAAACAATCATGTACTATCTTTCCTCTATTATTGTTAGTTAATTTGTTTGTTCTCATCCTTGATTCATTAGTTAAGATGGATCTATGTTGGTTCTTAGTAGTATTATTTATATTGCATATATTTTGCATCTTTATATATAAAAGTATTCTCATTTTCTATTTTATTACCTTGATTTAATTTCTATGGGAATTTTTTTAGTAGTCATGAGGATATAGGGTTTAGATATATGTCAAAAGTAATGATAACCTTTTTCCTTTTAGATTTAATTTAAAAAATGTTATAAAATTAAACTAAAATAAAATGTTTATACAACATTTTGATTGTGGAATAAATTATGTTTTTTGGGCATGTGGTATTGATAAGCCATGGTATTGGCCCAAGGTATTGTAACAAAGCATATTTACATGTTAATAATATCCATGGTAAAATGGGGGTGAATATCCATAGTTAAGAATTGTATCATATTATTATAAAATATTTTGATTGTGAAATGAGTTATGGTTTTTGGTCATGTGGTATTGATAAGCCATGGTATTAGCCCATAGTATGGTAACAAAGTCTATTCAAAGGTTAATAATAAAATCAAAATATAAAAAATTGACTTTAACTTTAACTTTTTATTATTAATTGAGCCAACATTTAAATGTCTACACACATTGAGCTTTATGTTACTTTCTTTATCTATCTATCTATATATAGATAGATAGATATAAACATTTACTCCTACACATCTACCCCTATATTGAACCAATATTAACTTTAAATTAAATTTGTTAAATATTAAACATTTACATTTAACATC
>APFE030878412.1:298781-328093 GCA_000404065.3 Pinus taeda
ACATTTACCTTTAACATCCATCTTCTATATATATACTCAATTTTTTAAATTTAAATTTTATCTTTATATTCCTTTTAAATTTCTCACTTAATAATTAATACAAACTTAAGTTTAAATAAGGAGAACAAAATAATATATCCAACTACTTAACCTATACGTTATCCTTACTAACGCTATACTCGATCTTCAATTGAATTTTAAAAAAACAACCCTTTTATTTGAATTAGACACTAGTTTTAATTATAAAAATATGATAATTAGTAAATGATTATTATAATTTGATTGAATTTATTTGAATTAGACACTATTCTTAATTGTAAAATATGATCATTATTAAATGGTTATAAAAATTATAATAAAAATCAAACGATAATATCTTTGAAATCAAACGATAATAGATTTGAGCGTAACTTAGTGGGTTTAATTATTCCTTCACCTTAGTTTTATTCACATGTTAGTTTGTGCGACAGAAATTGGAATATTTTAAAAATTATGACAAAATATCCCCGTAAACCCAAAGGCAAGAAAAATCCGATAACTTGATAATGAGAAAAACAATCTTCTATTTACCAATTACGGTTTTAATAAAAAGAATTAGGAAGGGAAAAGATCCGGAAGCAGCAGAGTGAAATCCATGTTCTCTTAAACTCTCACTTTTCTAATGTATAATTGACACGCATGCCACTTTCCTGTGTACAGTTGACACTTGTGATAAAAAAAGAGAAGTTTTATATATATATGGGGCTGTTTCAGCGACATTAATTAAGCAATAAGTATAAGAGATGTTATATGGGCAAGCTATGAATTCACCCAGCAAACGTGGAAGTAACCTTTTCGAAATTAAAAAACGCAAAGGAGACACCTGTTCTGGTTGAAAATGAAAATAATCGACGAAAGATATTAAGACACAGAGACAGTAAACTTGCTTAGAAACCAAAGAAATAATTAGGATGGATATATTGTACTTGAGATGGATATTCAAATAATTATCTATCATTTTTATATTGAAATATATATGGATGTTTTTAATATTAATTTTGAAATTCATATTTTTTCTATAAATTATATATTAATTTTATATTAAGTGAGAAAAATTGCAATTTTTTTACGAGGAGTTGTATTAATAATATTTTTAACTAAAACTAATGTGTATATTTATTTTTATTATTTATTAGAGTTGATATTGTTTTTATTTAGTGATTATTTTATTTTTATGGTTAAAAACATATGTGCCAATTTGAAATTGAACACTCCCTCATATACTCCCTCATATTGGGATATAGAATGTGTTTTTTTATGCAATCACATTACTATGTGTGTTTTCTTTTTTTGTAAGTTAATATTTCTATTAGTGACATCAAGTTTCATAAGTTATTATTCTTAGTTTGTTAGTGGTGGGAGACATGGGAAACTTTAGAGTACTAAAAGAAATAATCCAAGATGAACATAAAAAGATATAAAATATTTTGTCAATATTTGTAGCCTTCAATGTATGTAACTAGTCATATTTGCTTAGAATGTCCATTATTTAAAATCCCATCAGCCTTTACAACCTAGCTACTATAAGTGAAAAACATAACAGGAACCTAAACATATGAAAACTAAGTAAAAACAGAGGCATCAACTTTATGGGCTTTAGAGCACCGAGATTGGGAAGATTTGGTGTTCTTCCAATGTCCAGTACCTCCTCAGTGTGCACTAGTTGGGAATTCGTACCTCTGAGCTATGATGGGATGCCAAAACCAAAAAAAAAAAAAAAAAAAATCCTCTTTCATGTCATCTCTGACAAGGAGCAACCTGCCTAGAAGAGATTTCATGCACTAATACAAATCTATGGTGTGGAGCTATTAATTTTATCAATATTTGTTGTGGCACTTTTCAAAACCAACCTTGAAGATATTTCATGCACTAATACAAATCTATGGCGTAGAGTTATTAATTTTATCAATCATTGTTGTGGCACTTGTCAAAATCGGCCTCAAAGAGATTTCATACACTAATACAAATCCATGGTGTAGATTTATTAATTTTATCAATCTTTGTTGTGGCCCGCATCACAAAAATAGGCTGACATAACATCCACAACCTTTGATTCTAAGAGATAGTTACATTCCCCCATTAAATTTGCTTCTACCTCTTCAATTTTCTCCTCAACCAACAAGTGGATTTGAGGTGGGTCAATGTGTAGACGCACCCTCAATCCACCTTGAGCCAACCTCAATCCACCTTGGGAGCATGGAGCCCCCCCTCCCCCGTGACAACCATGTGCCCTTCATCTAACCATTTATGAAACCTATACCAAAAAACAAAAAAACTAGAGAAAATGCAATGGAGATAGAGGAGGCACAGTGCACTAAAGAAGAGTGGGAAAGGGGAATGGAGATTCAAATCCAAAGCACGCAGAGGAAAGGTGACCAAGAAGAAAACAAAGTTACCAATGATACTAGATGCCTATGGAGTGGCCATCAAATAAACAGATGGAGAAAACAACAAGTACCAAAATCCAACACACAGGGAGCTATGTTAAAAGCTCAAAGATGCACTAGGAGGGTACAAAAAAGTAAACCAAAGTTGGAAGTTGAGTTCCATTATAATCAAGAGTGATATTGTTACGACTTGTTGTGTGGAGCATGTGTCAAGGTGCATAACCATACAACCCATCTAGAAATTCTTGAAATCCCATTTGAAGTAATAAAGCATCATGAACCATGGTGATTGCATGTCTCATGAAATCGTGTGGGAGAGTGGCATGTCAGTTCCTCTTTTTGAGATAGGTGGTGGCATCTGTAACCTTCCTCACCTAAGTCACGCAGGTAGCTATGTCATTCATCATTGACAATTTTGTATAAACTTTTGGTATAAAGCATTCAATTATATGTTAACTTTTAATTAACCAAGCTTTGACTAAAATTTTAAATAACAATCTATAAAATAGATATTAGAAAATAAAATTCATCTATTTTTCATATATTTTAATTTTATTTATTGAAAGTGTGATTGGCTTAGTACATTTTAATCTTATTATGCAATGATGACTCACATACAATCATCAATCAATAATCAGTTCACACTAATCGGTGATCTAAGCAAATAATTTATTTCATTTATTTGATGGCTTGCTATACAATTATACTATATGTATCACCATTTTGAATTATCATTTTTAAAATAGGGAAGTGTTGTATGGTCAAGCAACTATTTTAAATTCTACAGAAAATTAGAAATACACTTAATACTAAAGAAAAACATTAAATGCATCAATAACTAGGAAATCAACCTACATAAACATTAAAAGAAAGATCAAGTTACAAGATACAACGTTTATTATGGACTTTTGTATACTTGTGATTTTTATGGATTTATGTATACTCCTATATTTTTTTATAGAAAAGAAAAGCCACAAAGATATCAATATATTACAGAGATTAATTGAAAAATCAAAATATTCAAAAAAGAAAAACATCACCTAAAACATTCTAATCACATCTACTCCTTCAAAAGTCCACTCCTTTCTTAAAAAAATTATTGTTTTATTTACTTAAAAACTTTTATTGGAATGAAAATTTTTAAATATAATTCAACATTAACAAGTGAAAAAAATATTTTCCTATTTCTTTGATTAATAACAAGTATAAATTTTAAAAGATTATGGAAATCAAGCTATATTTTTAAATCTATAATCGAAATAATTAATTTCTTCATCATAATTATTTCTTCTTTTTCACCTCCCTCATTAGTCCAGGTGATATTTTAAATGCAATGTTAAAATTTAGAGCACAGATTGTGGACTAATAAAAAAAGTTGTCCATATCGTCGTTTGCTGCCACTTGTGTGGTTAGGAATATTAATTGGCGTTTTGGAGCAAATAAATTATGTCGATTATGATTTGATAGCTGGTTATACTAAAGCAAGATTATAGTGTTACTGAGTGCCATAAGCAAAAATGTTGCATTTATGCCGTCGCTCGATGGGAGTTTAATGAAAGAATGAATTTCTAGAGAATATGGTTAATATGCATGGCCACGTCTAAAAGTCTTCTTGTTTTATTAATTAATTAATTTGTTTCGGATGAGTTTTTTTTTTTTTATATTTAATTAATTGTTAGGATTTGTTAAATATTAATATTAATTATATTTTATAACAAAGTATTTTTGATGGTAATTTATTTTTATAATTAAGAAAGATTTAAGAGTTATTTTAAATAGTTTATTTAAAATATATATTATTTTTATTAGAATTGGTTTAAAAATATTTATTTGATTTTATTAATTTATATTTTATTCAAAAATAATTCAACAATTTTTAAAATTTAATTTATTTTATTTATACTTTTAATATTGAAAAATTTACTTAAAAATTTTCTAAATCTACAATTTGATATAAAAATTATTGGAAAAATTTAAATCAATAATAAATTTTTAAGAAGAAAAATCATATCAACTTCCAATTTTTAAGTTACATGTGGTTTTTTTTATTTCAACTCAGTTTTTATTAATTTTAATTTTTGTATTGCTATATTGCTATATTAAATTTATATATACAACAAGAGCCTTTACACTTAGGTTAGTTTCTTTCATATTTTTTTTATTATTAATTTCATATATATTTTTAAATATATTTTAATTATTAATAAAAAATGCTATTGTACTAGTTTAATTGGTCATTGCCATGTTATAAAGTATTATGTAAAGCAAGAAATTCAAGATTTGAGTCAAAAAAAATATATTAACTTACACATTTCATAAAGTGCATTATATGAATACTTCCTCTCTTTCCTTCTTTCTTCACATATATATATATATATATATTGCTTATACAACCTCAAAGGTTAGCTCAGTTGGTCAAAAACCATGCCTTCCCATCGGGAGGTCACATGGTCAAATCCACCCGAAGCCCTTGGGGTTAGGTCTTGCAGTAGGCCGAGGGGTGGGGCGATTTAGCCTAGCTAGCGATCACTCACTGACCAGGTTGCTCGTGAACCACATGCAAAATATATATATATATATATAGACAAAAGTAAGATGCTTCCATGGAATATTAAAGGTTATGATATTTTAATCTAAAAAGACTACTTATGCTAATTTCTTGTATGAAAACAACTATTTGAAGGAAGTGACTTTACACACATATCTCAAAATTGATATTTGTTGCAAGGTTAATTGAAACTACAACATTTACAACATTAAGAACACAATGAATGGAGGGTGAAAAGTTAATAATGGACTTAAAAATAGTTGTAAACTATCCTCCTCATAAAAATAAGTATTTTCCTATTGAAAGCACAACTAAGATTATGTAGTACTTAATGTATAAGAACATGATCAACAACATGGAAGACAAGAGGCCTCATAAGATTGCTTCAAACACCAGTGAATATCACTTGTGACTTAAGCAAGATTGGCATAAAGATATCAAGTCTCGGCTAAATCATTAGAGATAGAAGAAATCACTTTCCACAATAATGATAATATTTAAAACATTATTACATATAAATTTGAGCTCGGACTCAGATCTTAATAGATCGCTTCGATTAACGATAACTATTCTACCCTTGGTGGGAGGAGCGATTGGGAAAATGGTGAAGGACGCGAGGGTTAGACAGGTTTGCGGCCATTTTCTCCTTGTCGCAGAGAGGCAAGATCCCACCATTGGTCCAGATCTTGATACATGGCGTGGTTATTGTGTTATGAAGCATATTGTTTGCAATGAGCGAAGAGGCAAAGTCTTTAAGTTCGTTGAGGATCGTTTCCAAAACACTGCGTCCTTCAAACTCCTGTCTTTTTTCGCTGAGGGTCCCGGCGAATATCAGGTCGTGGTGCACACGGTGATCTGAATATATTTTGGGCCCATGCATAGCCAAAACCCTAATATTGTAGTTGTGGCCTTCTTCCGTCCCATCTCCGATGCACCAAATCATAAGGAGCCCAGATCTACCGGCTGCAGACATAATCGATCCAGACCAAAAACTGTGGGAGATCTCCACTAGGCGAACTTAAGCACAATAAAGGAGTCCATCCCAACATGGCATAGCGGATCTTACGATTTACAATAGAGAAGGAGCGTCGACATCAACCCTCATGCCAGATCTGGATTTTTTATCCCAAATTCAGTTTCCACTTCCCCATTTGAGGCACTTCCAGATCACTACAGGGGCTCTGCAAATCGAATTGGTCTTTTCACTCAGCATCAATTATGGGATCACAAACCCGGGGAATAAATGTGCACACAATGTTCTGGGGTGGAGAATTGTCTGCGGCAGCGGGAGTTGTATTGCCTTGGGAATTCACATAGCTTTAGCTTGTGCAGTCTGAGACAGAGTACACAATGATCTAGATCTTCAGCAAGCAACAAAGGCTAGGTGAGAACGCTTCTCTGCAGTGAATGATCCACAGCTGGATCTCGACGATCCCACGACAGAACCACTTGAAGCAATTCAGATCAATCTCTTTATCAGATCTCTTGAACGGAAATATGTATGTATAAAGATTGAGCGATGGGAGGAGATTAAAACTCTCAAGCAAAGGATTTAAGAAAATATGGGTATACCAACTAGCTTACAACTCATGATCCATGCAAGGAAATCATTGCAGAGGAACTCAAGCTAGAGGATTATAACATCGATCGCGACTCAACAATCTTCCTTAGGAGGTTGTCTTGGGACAAGTTTTAAAGGACTAGCTACTTTCAAAGATGCAGTCAAAGGGAAGATGAAGTCTCACAAACAAATCGAACAGACCCACTACTCCTGGTCTCTACGTTGTGGAGAAAATGACTCAGATTCAAGCTTTAACAATTCCTCTCCTAGAGGTAAATGAGATCCATGATGATTTTTTTCTCAAGTTGTGATATGCAAATTTAATGGGTTTTGGCCCAAACCTAAAGCCCTAGGACAATGGATTTTCTCCATATAGATAGAAAAATATGACATACATTTATGCTCAAAAGGATTCTTCATTGTCAAGTTTGACACAGTGAAAGACAAGGAATATGCTTTGCATGAAGGACCATGGATTTGGGGTAATGTAGGTCTCTTCATGACACCATGGTTTCTAGATTTTGACACAAATACCATGATGGCTTCCAAAATGCAGATGTGAGTAAGGTTATATAACCTACCTTTGCATTTTTGGCACCACAAAGTATTAGTAAGCATTGGAAATTCCCTTAGGAAATTCTTAGAAGTAGATGCAAATCGAATCACTAAGGATATCTTCGCCTTTGCCAGAATCTGTGTGGAGGTAGACCTTAGTCAAGGATTACAAGATTGCATATTATTATATCACAACAATCAACAATGATCTCAAACCCTTTACTATGAGAATACGACCTTTAGATGTCGTATATGTCTACAAACTGGTCATCTTCAAAGTGCTTGCCCACAAAACAAAAAAGACAGCCACAAAAGCCCAAAGGATGGCAGTTTTCTTACACACTAGAAGTTGATCCAGAAGAGGAAGAACCCACATGAAATACCAAAAACAACAAATCTCATGAAGCAGAACTCCCTGGAAGCACCTAAGGCAACAGTGAATAGACTACCCAAAACAACTCATAGAAGGACGAGAATAAGAACGGCTCTACTTTAATTTCAAGGCCATCCAACCCACAGCAACAAAGTGAACAACACACCCATGGAAAGAGTTTAGTGGCAGTAAAAAAACACATGGATCAGAAAGCTCATATTGTGATAAAGAATTCCCATCAACTAACAAAGAGACTTAAATGTCTATTGTGACATCCACACCCAACATTGGTGGTTGGCATAAAGTGGAAATAAAGAAAGGTAGAAAAGAATAGATTAGTTTTACTTGATATTATCTATAGATCCTGAGAAATCAGGATATTATATTATGCATATGCTTTTTTAGCATCTACAACATGTACTTTTGCTCATTATGAATAAAATTACGATTTTTCCTAGAGGAAAAAATTATTACATATAAATTTAAAAGTAACTTGTGGTGGGATAAAGAAATAGAGTATAAAATAAAATTAGCACGAGGGGATCAACCCTAATATAATATATCAAAAATATTGTTTAAATACATAAAGAATAAAATCAACAATGATATAATAAAAGCAAACTCTCACATTATCTCCATAATAAACAAAGCATTGGATAATTCCTAAAACATCATGGGTCAAAAAAAACATCATCTATGTGAAACTCAAAAGGTTGATGATAAAAATCACTCTCTTAAATTGCCTTGCATATAGTCATACTATATAAAAATTTCAAAATAACTCATATAAGTCTTCCTAATATTATAATTAACTAGAAGAAGTAAATGACTTTCGCTATTGTATTATGCATTGTATGGACACATAAGGCAATAGATTAAATTATAATTGGAGATAGTATTTTGTTTAACATATGGAATTAAGGTTATTTGTGATAAGAAAACACAAAACCCCATCAACAATAACCACTAGGGACATTGTTTTTCTTATAAATATCATTATATCATGATGAGATCAATTTATAAAATTTTAATAATTCTAATATTGATTAATAATTGTAATAATATATCATGTTAACAAGGATGATAATGATGGCCGTTAACTTTTGTTTAGATTAAATTTAGTTTGTCTGTTTGATAAGGAAATTTCTCTTATTCTTTCCAAATTCTATTTCTATATTTAAAAAATCATGTTCCTCAATCATCGTGATTTGATGAGAAAAAAAAATTAAAAAGGTCGGAATTATAACACATATTTTGAAACTAAAATTTTAACATAGGTGTGCATAAGACAATCCAAGGGGAAATGCTTATTATCTCTACCTAGCCAAAAATAATGCAATCATGAACTTTCTTGCTATAGAGCTTGCAAAAATACATGAAACACCACAATACAAAACGTTGTGAAAAGACAAAAGGTTCACATTATAGATACAATTTCCCAATATCACTCAATAATAATTCAATTAAACAAAATGGCGGGAGGGCTAGCTATACAACCTTATTTAATTTCAATCTTTTATGATTTATTAAAAAAAAAAATATTACATAAAAAAATTAAAAAGAAGATTCAATATTTAATCATTTCATATAAATTGTTGAACAAAAGTTTATAGTTTTCAGTGTGACAGGGTATCAAGGAAATTACGTGAACTAATATTATTTTGAAAAATACTTTTTTACATTGCAAAAAATATATTGACAAATGACAGCACGTAATATAAGTGATTCTTGATTAATTAATTTCTTGAAAGATAATATGTGGATGGTGGGTTCAACTTTAAACATTTTATGTTAGATATTTTAAAAATTAACAGGTGGATGAAGTCATTCCTATATCTTGATTAATCATGAAAAATGACAAATATTCATTAACAATAACCAAAGGAGGTTTAAGATAGTGATCTACCATTCTTACATATATAAATATAGAATTAAGCATAATTACACATATGAAAAAACATTATGCAATTGGGAAATATAATGATAATACAATTTTAAAAGGTATATATTAGGACTTTTTCCCTTTTAGCATTACATCATTACTTCTACCCTTTTAATGTTGTGAGACATTGCCGAGTTCAGGTGAGATATGTTTTAATTAGTTTCTCATAATATAGTTATTTAATGGATTTTAGATTTCTAAATATTTTTAAAGTTGAATTACATTACTTTATAACATTATATTTTACTATATTTTAATTGTATTTTATTTTGAATATGTATATTTTGATTTAATTTGGTAATTAAAATTTTTAAATCATGTATAATAACTCACCACCAAAGATAATGACAATTGCTAATATCTATGTTATTGCACAATATTTAATGTGGTAGGAAATTCCTCACCAAGGGTGCCACGGAGCAGGCTTTTTCTCTAGCTTTGACATCATGACAAGTAAAATGAAGAGGGGATTAGCCATGCACAGTACCTGGTACTCTGTAAGCACCCCATTCAAATCAAATAATATTCCTACCATATCGTATGAAAAGAGATGTCACTAAATGGAGGTGAGAATATATCTTGCCTTCGTTGTTTGATACAACAACATTTCACCGTGCTCATGTTATGATGTTTTTATTTGTCTCTCCTGATTTTTATGTGCAATTCTCATAGTCAACGCAAGCAATGGGATTGCATTCTCTTTGGTTATGAGGCAACCTTCAACTCCATCATTCATTGTTAGAGTAGAAATCATACACTACTTAGCTTAGGTTGTGTATGTGTTGATTGGCAATGGCCCTGCTCCTCAGCCTTGCAAATTATTTGCATCCCAAAGCATGCCCAACCCTCCAACCTATGCATCCTGGGATTCACTAGGGTTGCTTTACTATTAAATGGTGGCTTTTCGTCGATCTCCATCAGTGCAATCAACATTGGTTACATAATAGAGGTATCAGTGTCAAGGGTAAACTCTTCCTCCTTCAGTATTTGTTTCTTGTATGTCTCACTTTACTCCAAATTATTGAATTGTGGAGTTGTAGGAACTTGGGCTCCTTTATCATGATGAGATTTGTATTCCACCTTTGTATCTGGTTTACAGTGTTGTTTACCTAATTTCCTTTAAATTCTAGTCCTCTCACTCCTCCACTTCAAGTGTCATTTTCCCAAGGTCATTGAATTTCCATCCTTCACTTAATATGTTTCACTTTCATACTATTTTTATGCCCTTTCTCTACTTTATCCTACGAATTCCTCCCTCTTAAACCCTATATCTCCTCTTATGCACCTTCTCTCACCCATACCATATCTCCACCTATTATCTAATGACCCTCCCTTCTCCTTATATCAGTATCCCAAATGGTCGCCCTATTTTACGAAGATAGGGAGGTACACATGGTCATGCCTCTATGTCTAGTCAATGGGATAGTGATGTTGCTTCATGTTAATTTTAGGTATGTTCTATGCTAGAGCAATTTATTTAAATTTTCACAGTTAGCAATCACATCAGCATTAAACTAAACTATAGATAGAACATAAGTATAAATTGCAGAAGACATGCCAAGACAAGAGGACACAAGATGTGGCGCTAGCCAAGGACAAACCCCACAATGTGTGGGGAAACCCTTGATTAATTCTTCTTTTATGTTCTTCAAAGTTCAGCAGAGAAAGAGAGAGAGAGAGAGATAGTATATTTACATCAGAAGTCAACACTTTGACTTATCTAGATCTAAGCATAGATCATCTCCTATAATGATGATACATGAGATCGGTTGAAGACATTCTGCTTCAACTGATTCTCCTAGATGATGGCTTCTATCCATTTCATTCATTTGCTGCACCTTACTGTGTAGCACCATCATGCTGCAACCTGCATCATCATGCTGCTCATGATCACTGTGCTGCCCATACACCATGTTGTCCATGATCTCATCTATCATGTTGCCCATGATCTCATACAACATCATGCTGCCCATTACTAATATGCCCATCATTTTGTTCATCATCATGTTGCCCTTTATGTCCATGACCTCATTCATCATTATGCTTCCCTTTATGTCCATGTCATGTTACAGCAACATCATACAACCATCTAATAGCTTTAGATCTCAACAGTATAATGCATGACAACTTCATATATTATGGTAATAGTCTGAGCCCTCAAATACCCATATGAAATGCTGACTGTGGTGTTATGGCCTGCAGCCTAACACACATTCTTCTTGTAGCAGCATAAATGATATACTTGTTCTTCCAACGATACCCCAACAGGTTTTTTCCTCTGCTCCTTTTAACTCAGCCTTCTAATAAGAAGAAATCACCCTCACATAGTTGTAACAGGGATGCTCAAACAGTTCCTTAACCTTGTTGTATTATGGTTCCTTCTACTACGGCTAGGGCACACGGTTATACTACGGTTTGAATAGCAGATCTGGTCTCCTTCTTACCATTGAGGATGAGTCCTTTTAAGGCATTGTATGGGTGGAGTTGTAACACTCCCATCAGTTGGAGTGATCCAATTAGCAGGATATTGATTGGACCAGATATGTTGGAAGACATGGAACAAGAGATGCAGGTGATCAATAAGAATCTTAACGTAACATAGGATAGGCAGAAGAGATATGGTGATAGGAATATGTTGTTCAAGGAGTTCCAGGTTGGGGAACAAGTGTACTTTGACATCAAACCAAAGAAGAGCTCCTTGTGGATTGGATCATGTGGCAAGTTGGCACCAGGATTTTGTGGACCCTTCAATATCAATGAGAGGATTGGGCTAGTAGCCTATCAACTTGCATTGCCTCCGATAGTGAAAGTTCATGATGTTTCCATGTCTCATTACTTAAGAAGTATGTTAAATATGTTGATAATGTGGTTGACTGGTCTATATTGCAGGTGGAACCAGATGGATAATTCCAGCTGGAGTATCAATGTATATTGTAGAAAAAGGTGCTCATGCTCTGGAACAGAGCAATCGAGAAAGTTAAAGTGCAATGGAAGAACTTTGGGCCCGATGAAGCTACATGGGAGATGGTGAATCGAATGCAGGCTATGTATCCTTCCTTGTTTTCCGGTTGAGGCAAAGCAACTTGATATGGTGGTTTGGTGATTGCTTATGGTGGTTTGGTAGTTTCTTTATGGTGGTTTAGTATTTTCTTATGATGTCTTGGTATATGCTTCTTAGTGATTTAGTATTTTCTTTATGTTGGTTTAGTATATGCTTTATGGCAGTCGATATATGCTTTATGATGGTTGATATATGCTATATGATGTTTTTGATATATGCCTATATATGATGTTGGTATATGTTTGATATATATTTTGGTATATGATTTGGCATATATGTTTTGGTATCTATATTTTGATGATGTTGCTATATGTACAACTGTGTATGGATGTAAATACCGTAATGAGCTATGTTATAAAGCTTCACTATGTGGTATTGGTGTTATGTTATTATGCTATCATGTGGTTATGTTATCACGATGTCATGATGTCATATGAGTTGGAACTCAACATGATGATCATTGTAAATACCATAATGAGCTGTGTTATAAATCTCCACTATGAGGTATATTGTCATGTTGTCATGATGTTTTTTCACTTGAGCTGATCTTTCATTGTAAATACTGCATCGAGTTGTGTTATAAAGCTCCATGAGCATATGTCTTCTTTCAGGAGGTTGCCGAGGTATATGTGTGATTGAACACCAAGCATGGTGTCCCCGAAGGGGGAGGGTTCTATAACAACCTTGGTGAAAATTCCATGTAATAAATGTTAAAAAATAATAAGCACAGAGGAGTGAGACACTTATTCCAAGCTAAATGTTGGGCAAGACATCTTAGGGGGTGTTCATTTGGTTGTTTATGGCTAAGGAAATTGGAAAAGGAAATGGCTAAGGCATTAAAAAGAATTTTGGCACATTTATTTATGAAAATAATGGAAATTAGGAGAAAAAGGAGGTGAAAGGTCACAGGTTTCATGTGAGGAGGAAATGAAAGAAAATAGAGGCCTTATTCATAAAATCCTTCTGAGGATCGGTGGGTAACCTTTTGTCAGTTCAATGTTGGAGCTCTCTCTCATTATTCTCTCACTCATACTCTTGGACACTTAGAATTTCCTTGGAGCACTCTTGGAGGGTGTGGCATACTTGGATTCTTGGAGCAAGAAGGCAAAGGAAAGAGAAGGAAAGTGAAAGAAGGCACCAACATCAACAACTACATCTGATTTGCTTGCATGTACCCAGTTGCATTTATGGTTTCTTAACTAGTTTTTGCATGCATGGCATATGCATGTGGTTTGTTGGTTGTGATATATCATTGGCATGGAGGATGTCTGGGATTGACAATGGATTGCCTCGCCTTGCCATTTCCTAGATAGCCATGGTGATTGTGGGTTTATTTCCTTGTTGTGTTTTTTATTGGTTCTCATGTTACCTTAGCTTGGGTTGAGTTACTAGTCTCATAGCCTTGGTTGGATAAACGCTCTGGAGCTTGGTAAAAGTTGTGGGTTGAGTTACTAGTCCTGTAGCTGGGTTGGAAAAATGCTCTAGAGCCTTGAATGGTTGGAATAGAGACGGATATGATGATGGTTTTGGTGATGTCCGACTGTGAGGTGGAATCATTGTTTGAGGGGTTGAGGTGGATGGACTCTAGAAGCCCTGGATGAGTTTTGATTGACGTGTTCTATGAGATCCCACATTCATGCCTGGAATATGGCAAGGGGGTGAATGGATGAAGAGAGATTTGGCTCAGCCATTCTATGGTCGGGTGGAACGTGGTAGTCCCATCTCTGGTTGGTTCATTTCATTCATTAATGAGAAATCCATTCCCTTGATTTTCCGGTGTAAAGGTACTGATGTATTTATGGATTTGATGGCTGATATGTTTATTATATTTCTGTTCCTATTATACTAGTTATATGCACCTTTTATGGCAACAACTATGTATGGCTCTTAACATGCTTTTACTTGTATGTGAATGGATAATGTGTCTATGACTTAATATATGATAATTCAACAGATGGCATGAGGAAAAATGGTTCATAACGATTCTCAGATAAGTACGATATCCCTACACTTAATTTTGTTTTTTACACCTGTAGGTTACAGTTCAACGATATGTTTGACAAAATGCCTATCATGACTAGTAGGGATCCAATCAAGTTCTTGAACAAGTGTTTTTTTTAGTACTTTCATTTCCATGTTACTTTACTGGTTTGAAGAGATGGATTAGTTTTGGGTAGTGTCCTGGGCTCTAAGCTTGAGAAGGTGTCTTAAATCTTGGGGTTGCTAGAACAACACTGACAATTTTGGTCCACAATCATTGGCAAGCATGCTTGTGAGAGCAACTTTAGGTTGTTGGTCGCTCCCTTGCCCATAGAATGAGAGCGACTATGGCCCAAGAGACCAAAAATTATAGTGGGACCCAGGGACAGGCTTTTTGAGTGGTTGACTTATCTTTTGAGGGTTTCGTTGATGATGTTGGATGTCTGTACGGTGTGTTTTCATTGGTTACACTTCCTTAATGTGACTTAGGTGGTAGAATCATATCATAGTGGCCTTTCGTCACATGTTTACCTTGACTGATCGGTTTCTTGGGTAGATGTGGGAGGAGGGCGTTACATATCCACACTTTGCACCCTCCCTACCTTAATTGTTTAACCTCGAATACCAAGATTCATAATTACGATCACAACTAATAATTCATTAAATCTAGCATTATGCAGAGTGAAAACTTCATACCCGAAATAAAATCTATCTTGTCTCTCAGTGCAACTAGATAAATGTAAGAAGCTATACAAAAATGTATTTCATTATGTAGAATACAGAGATGTGAATGCGTAAATAATGATAGATTGCAGAAATGCAGGCATTCTCGAATAATGAGAAAATTTAGGACACATAGAAAGAAACTTGACCTTAATTAATTAATTAGCAGTAGAGGTAGGGACTATGCTGTGTCGTATCTTGACAAAATATCACAATGTTTAACATGTGGAAATCAATGTACACTAAACACTTTAAGATAATCAAAATCACTTGTTAATAGATAAAATGAACGACATTACAAAAAGAATGGATGTAAAGAGAATATATATTATTTAGGATCAATATTACATCCTCAATCCATTTAGTTGAGGGACTATCACCGTTAATGTGGGTGAGAAATATCTAGGTTACTATATAACATTTAATGGTTTAGTGTGTAACTTTTAATATTGTGATAAATGGATTATAGCTTATTAAATTGTAATTGATTTAAAATTTAAAGGTCTATGACATTTTTTTTGTGTGTAAAGTTAGGAACTTCATATTATTATGACAGAGAGTTACATAGTTTATAAAATAATTGTTTCTAGTTTAGCTGATGGGAGACCCAACAGAACATAAGTTCAAAATTATGAGGTTATTGAAACAAAATTTAACCAAAGCATACGATTTGCAAAAAATGATGGAAATATGTTGAATATTCTGAGCCTTGACATAAATAGACAAGGAAACATTTAAAAAACTATAGAAACTAAAAAAAATAAATGATAAAACATGGAAAATATGGATCGAGTCTTTAGGCTGCAGAGCTTGTTGAACAATATTGTCATCCATTGTGAAGGAGTGGCAAGTGGAGCCTCTGATGAGAGTGGTAAGTTTATCGTTGATGTTGTCAATTATTTCTTCCATCTTGGTGATTTATCTTTCTTGTTGGTGATTGGCACATTCCATAAGAACACATCTCAATAGTACTTTAGTGTGCCAATAAACATTCATGGCCTACATGTACCCAAGGAAACTTGATCTAGTTGAGGTGTAAATATCTAGTGGCTATCCCTGTGTGGTTACATCAACATATAGTCTGGGGTACAATTCCTTTCCCTATGGACCTCTGCCTCTACATGTTCACTTTATTGCCAATTTAATTTGAGGATAAGTTCATGGTATTGAGCCATGCTCTCTTGGGCTTATGCTTTTGCATGAAATTGAGATGATGAAGTGCTAAATTGGCAGCTAGGGCCAAACTCCAAGTGGGTCATCTTATTTATGGTAGCTGATATTTTTATTGGATCCCTCTCTTCGAGAGGTGCAGGATAGATCTAAAGATCATCCGATTCCGATAGTATTTATGGAGATATGAATTTATTTTGATTATGTAATTATTATCAAGCCGAACAACTCTTATGTAGGCTCTAGAAGCCCAAACGTCATGTCTATTCAACCTCTATGTTTTTAATATAAATAGAAAAGGACTTGAAGACATTTTACACACACCTCTTGTGATCTCTCTCCACTTGTTTGGGTTTTGTGGACAGAGAGATCTAGAGGAGAATACGTTGTTCTAGAGGCTAATCTAGCCATACCCTAACTGCAGTCAAAGAAGGTATAGCCGCAGTCTGATTGGAGCCCAAGTGCCCTAGCCGCAGGTCAATCAACAACCCTCATCTACACAATCAAGGAAGCCTCCAAAACGCAGTAAGGAGAGGCTTAAACATTGTCAAAAGAAACTAATCTATTCACTATTGAAGAAGCCCTAATACATCTACAACACAGTCTTGTTCACGCAAAGGAGACAGTCAAATGGAGCCATCCTAACACACAATTGTGCAACTTGTTATACGCAGTCCTAGAAGGCTCCCTCAAGTAGTTCTAAAGGAAAGTAAGATGTTGTCAAAAAGGAGAGACTTAGCCACATTTAAGGGTTCCCTAAGGCCACAATCATCAAGTGTTTTATGCAGCAAAGGAGGCATGAATACACAGGAAAAGAAGAGGCCTTATCCACTGTTATGAAGAGACCTTATCCGCAGCAAATGAAGGATTGATCAGTAGCCCTATACACTGTAATAAGGAGGCCCTGATACGCTGGTAAGAAGGAGACCAGGTTTGTTGTTCAAACCGCAGTACAACCATGTGCCCTAGCCAGAATAGAAGGAACCATAATACAACAAGGTTAAGGGACTATTTGAGCATCCCTGTTACAACTATGTGAGGGTGATTTCTTCTTGTTAGAAGGCTGAGTTAAAAGGAGTAGTGGAACAAACCTATTGGGGTATTGTTGGAAAAAAAAGTATATCATTTATGCTGCTACAGGAAGACTATGTGTTAGGCCGCATGCCATAACACCACAGTCAGCATTTCGTATGGGTATTTGAGGGCTCAGACTATTACCATAATATATGAAGTTGTCATGCATTATACTATTGAGATCTAAAGCTATTAGATGGTTGTATGATGTTGATGTAACATGACATGCACATAAAGGGCAGCATAATGATGAATGAGGTCATGGACATAAAGGGAAACATGATGATGAACAAAATGATGGGCATATTAGTAATAGGTAGCATGATGTTGTATGAGATCATGGGCAACATGATAGATGAGATCATGGACAACATGATGTATGGGATCATGAGCATCATGATGATGCAGGATGCAGCATGATGGTGCTACACGGTAAGGTGCAGCAAATGAATGAAATGGATAGAAGCCATTACCTAGGATAATCAGTTGAAGCAGAATGTCTTCAGCTGATCTCATGTATCATCATTATAGGGGATGATCTATGCTCAGATCTAGATAAGTCAAAGTGTTGACTTCTGATGTAAATATACTATCTCCCTCTCTCTCTTTCTCTACTAAACTTTGAAGAACATAAAAGGAGAATTGATCAAGGGTTTCCCCACACTTTGTGGGGTTTGTCCCTGGCTAGTGCCACATCTTGTGTCCTCTTGTCTTGGCATGTCTTTTGCGATTTATACTTATGTTCTATCTGCAGTTTACTTTAATGCTGATGTGATTACTAACTAGGAAAATTTAAATAAATTGCTCTAGCATAGAACATACCTAAAATTAACATGGTATTAGAGTTGAGGTGAAGACAATGCCCAAGAAAGAGTGAAAGAGAAATCACCAAAGATAGTTGGGACAAGACAAAAGGATCAATGGGTTATTCACAATTCACTTAGGCTGAAGTCAAAGCAAAGCATATTATCATAATGGCATAGCAGAACTTTTGATGGCATACCTAAAGATCACTTCATTGGGAAGTTTGGATCTAAGGGTGGAAGGAAAGGTAGATGTCTTGGTTATGAGTTCGGTCCTTATGTGAAGGAGTGTTTGAATGGCAAAGAAGTAGGTCATTAAGGAAATGGCTGACTCTCAAAGGAAGCAAGGAACCCTAGGAATGGAAGTCGAAGGTTTTAAGGTGGCATTTACCGATGGAAAGGTACATGTTTGAAAATAGTATTTTCTAAGATGCTTTTGAGTTCATGGTTGTATTAAGTTATAGGAAGTCCATTGACACATAACACCGAAGGCTTGTGACTCAGATAGTGACAGGGATGCCTGAATTCAAAAGGAGCATGAAGGTACATGTCTGAGATGTACCGAAGGAAAATCTTATAAGGGGACCATTCCCCTCATGCCACAGGTCCACAAGTTTGGAACAACCCGCAGAGTTTGAGATTCATGATCAGGAATCTCATGTATGCAGATGGTAGAAAGCCCTTTATGGCTTGAATCAAAACACCCCGGGCATAGTATGAAAGGATCAACAGCTATTTGATGAAGCTGAGATTCACTAGGAGTGAAATTGATCCAAACCATTACTCGAAGTTTGTGGATGATAGACCTCTCATACCGGCACCTATGTCTAACAGGTGTAGACACTCTCATTTGTAGAAGACAGAGGGAGTCAGATTTTGAATGTGGAAAGATAAACTGCAAGCCTGTGACTACCTCGAGGATTTTAACTTTCAAAAAGTTATATGGTAGTGATGTTGGACCAGATTTGGGAAATGCCTCTGAGTTTCATAAACTCATTCGCATTGATGTTCTTGATGAACCTCCATCCGGACATATATTTTGCAGTCAGTAGGGTGAGCTCATATTTTGATGAGCTTCACTGGATTGGTGCCTAGAATCTTCTGAGATATGTTCAGGGCACAATCTCTCATGGATTGAGATACACTACTTGGAATATTTCAAATGTTGAGTGGGCAGGCAGTGTGGAGGATCACTGGAGCACTTCTTATTGGTATTTCTCTTTGGATTCTGCTTCGATATCATGGATGAGCAGGAAGCAGAAGTAGGTTGTAAGCACTGCTGAGACCGGATAAATATCTATGAGTATGATCTCATATGAAGTTGCCTGGCTATGGAAACTCTTCAGTAAGTACACATGATGAATACCACTGTGATTCTCTGTGACAACCAAAGGTCAGACTCGATTATTAAGGAGTCTCGTATTCAATGATTTCTCTAGCAGATAGACATCAAATACTGCCTTATCTAGGATATGGTAAGTCGATGAGCAAGGAGGCTCCATCGCATTGAGATGATGTACAGGTCAGAGCTTCGGGGAAAGATCAAATTGGTGATTTTCCCGAAAAACTTGGAGTCATGAGAGACCTTTGTAAGAGGGTCCTGCATGTTGCATACATTGAGCTCTGGGAGCTTTGGGGGCTTGCGGTTCTTACTAGAGCAACATATGACCACAGGGTGACTCACCTTCCCCTGGTGGTGCACACTGGGACAAGATGATTTGCTCTCTTGTGAGACAAGATGATTCGCTCTCTTGTGGAACAGGATGATTTTCTCTCTTGTGTAGCAGGATGATTAGTTCTCATGTGAAGCTTGGATTGATGTGTTCTGGCGATTGTAGCAGGATTGATGTGTTCTCCTATGAGGCCTGGATTGTGTTCTCCATGGCGATTGTAGCAGGATTGATGTGTTCTCTTGTGAGGCCTGGATTGATGTGTTCTCCATGGCGATTGTAGTAGGATTGATGTGTTCTCCTGTGAGGACGGGATTGATTAAGTTCTCCTGTCGAGGCATCCTACCCATGCAGTCTGGGGCTCATGGGAAGTACCTCTCATCTGATCAATGAGTAGGGAAATGAAGTTAGGGACCATAGTAGCACCGATGGATGCATCGTTGTATCTACCGTACTACCTAAGCTAGGATGACCTTCATTGATCTAGGATCAATGATATTGGTCTAGGACCAGTGGTAGGAGTTGTACCATACTATGACACTAACTTTGGGTCAGTTGAGACTGGTCTGGGACCAGTGGTACATTCTCTGAGACTGACTTCGTGTCAGTGCAGTACTGGTCTGGGACTAGTGAGAGTGGTACATACTATGACGCTAACTTTGGGTCGGTTGAGACTGGTCTGGGACCAGTGGTACACTCTCTCAGGCTACAATACTGGTCTGGGACCAATGGTAGGAGTGGTACCCACTATGACGCTAACTTTGGGTCAGTTGAGACTGGTCTAGGACCAGTGGTATGCACTCTGAGACTGACTTTGGGTCAATGGAGAATGGTATGAGACATTCTCGATCAATTCTTCTTCTTCATAGTTCAGCAGAGCAGAGCCAAGCCAGCAGAGTTGAGCAGAGCAAAGCAGAGCTAGCAGAGCAGAGCAAAGCCAGTAGAGCTGAGCAGAGCTAGCAGAGTTAACAGAGTTGAGCAGAGCATAGCAGAGTCAGCAGAGCTGAGCTGAGTAGAACAGAGCAAAGCCAACAGAGCTCAGTAGAGTAAAGCAGAGCTAGCAGAGTTAGCAGAGCTGAGCAGAGCATAGCAGAGACAACAGAGCTGAGTAGAGTTGGGCAGAGCAGTGTAGGGCACTGCTGGTAGAGATAGTACAGTCGGACTTATGGATCATTGGATGGAGTTCTCTCTAGTTGAGAGGGGGTGTTAAATTGGCAACTAGGGCCAAACTCCATGTGGGTCAGCTTATTTATGGCAGCTGATATTTTTATTGGATCCCTCTCATCGAGAGGTATAGGATTGATCTAAAGATCATTCGATTCCGATAAGTATTTATGGAGATATGAATTTATTTTGATTATGTAATTATTATCAAGCCGACCAGCTCTTATGTAGGCTCTAGAAGCCCAAACGTCATGTCTATTCAACCTCTACGTTTTCAGTATAAATAGAAGAGGACTTGAAGACATTTTACACACACCTCTCGTGATCTCTCTCCACTTGTTTAGGTTTTGTGGACAGAGAGATCTAGAGGATAATACGTTGTTTTAGAGGCTGATCTAGCCATACCCTAACTGCATTCAAAGAAGGTATAGCCGCAGTCTGATTGGAGCCCAAGTGCCCTAGCCACAGGTCAATCAGTAGCCCTCATCTACGCAATCAAGGAAGCCTCCAGAACGTAGTAAGGAGAGGCTTAAACGCTGTCAAAAGAAACTAATCTATTCACTATTGAAGAAGACCTAATACATCTACAACACAGTCATATTCACACAAAGGAGACAGTCAAATGGAGCCATCCGAACACACAACTGTGCAACCTGTTATATGCAGTCCTAGAAGGCTCCCTCAAGAAGTTCTAAAGGAAAGTAAGACAATTTCCAAAAGGAGAGACTTAGCCACATTTAAGGGTGCCCTAAGTGCAGCATTTAAGGGTGCCCTAGGGCCACAATTGTCAAGTGTTTTATGCAGCAAAGGAGGCATGAATACACAAGAAAAGAAGAGGCCTTATCTGTTGTTATGAAGAGACCTTATCCGCAGCAAATGAAGGATTGATCAGTAGCCCTATACGTTGTAATAAGGAGGCCCTGATACACTGACTGTTGATAATCATTGTTGTATGAAAACTTGACCAAAGGCAGATACTCTTACCACTTTTGTTGTTGATGCATCACACACATCCTTAACATGTCCTCTAAAATCCTGTTGACTGTCTCTTTCTATCCATCCATCTATGGATGATAAGTTGTGTTGAAGGCCAACTCTATGCTCATACTTGAAAATAACTCCTTCCAAAACTTGGAAGTTAACTTCACATCCCTGTCTGACACAATCTTCTTTAGGACACCATGTAGTCTAACCACATATTTGATAAATACTTGTGCCACATCAATAGCTAAGAATGTAGACTTCACTGGAATGAAGTGTGCAACCTTTGTTAACCTGTCCATAATGACCGTGATCAAGTCACGTTGCTTCACTATCTTCAGAAAACTTGTGATGAAATCCATGGAAATTACCTCCCATTTCCACTTTGGGATAGTGATCAGTTGTAGCATTCCACCTAGATGTTTTCACTCTGCCTTCACTCACTGAAAATCAAAACATCTAGCCGCAAACTCTGCTACATCCCTCTTTAGATTTGGCCAATAGTAATATCTCTTCACTGTTGTAAGTGTCTTCTAATAACCCGAGTCACTTGAATATGGTTTCTCATGAAACTCCCTCAACTTCACCTTCTTGAGCTCACTGGTATCCTATACATATATCCTGTCATGGAACCTGACCAATCCATCTGCTGCAAGATAATAGACCAAGTCATGTGCACCTGCACTTGTACCTGTACCTGTACCACCACCCATACATATACATGTACTTGTACCTATACCATCACATGTACCATCATCAATACCATCACCTGTACCACCATCTATATTTGTACTCTACTATAACCTGTGCACAATCTCCATATATCTAACATCCTATTGTCTTGCCTGTAAGATCATGTCCTATAAGTCTGTCCCATAGGATCTCATAGCTGCCAAGTGATGTACCAGTATCTATCTACTGAGAGCATCTTCCACCCTATTTTATTTACCTTTGATGTACATGATCTCAAAGTCAAACTCGTTGATCGTGGCCAACCATCTAGCCTGCCTGGTATTCAGATTCGGCTGGTCAAACAAATACCTCAACCTAATGTGATCACTCATAAGCACAAACCTCCTACCAAGAAGATAGTGCCTCCACATCTTCAGTGCATGTATAATCGTTGCCAAATCAATATCATGCATCGAGTAGTTTTTCTTGTGTTCATTTAGTTTTCAGGACTCGTAACATACCACCTGTATGTCCTGCATAAGGACTTTACCAAGTCCTTTATTGCAAGAATTTGTGCATACCATAAACTCTTTTTCTAGATCTACAATCTGTAGTAATGTAGTATTAGTGCATGTGTTAGCAACTACTTAAGTTGCTCAAAGCTAGTCTCACACTCTTCAGTCCATTCAAACTTATTACATTTCCTTTGCAATGATGTAATGGGATAAGCAATTTGTGATAAGTTCCTGATTAACCTCCTATAATAGCCTTCCAAACCCATGAAAGATCTCACCTCATCCACACTCTTAGGATCTACCCACTCCATGATGGCCCTTATCTTCTCTAGATCCACTGCAATGCCCTCCTTGGAGACAACATGTCCCAAGTAGTGTACCTCATTCTACAAGAAGTTGCATTTGCTGAGTTTAGCATACAATTGATGTTATCTCAACAACCTCAACACTGTTTCTAAGTGCTCGGAATGCCCTCCCTCATTCTTAGAATATACCAGTAAATCATCAATGAATACAATAACAAACTTATCCAAATATGTATGCAACACATTATTCATAAAATACATAAATGTGGTTGGAGCATTAGTTAAGCCAAATGGAACAACAAAAAAATCATAATGCCCATATCTGGTCCTGAACACATTCTTGTATATGTCATCCTCTTTTATGCATACCTGATGGTATCTGAATCTCAAATCAATCTTTGAGAACACCACTACTCCCTTCAACTGATCGAACAAGTCATCAATTCTCAGAAAAGGGCATTTGTTCTTGATAGTCACTTTGTTCAACTGCCTGTAATCAATGCATAACATGAGAGTACCTTCTTTCTTCCTTTAAAACAATACCGGTGCACCCAAATGTGATACACTTGGCCTATTGTATCCCTTGTCTAACATTTCCTTTAGCTGCAACTTTAACTCAACCAACTCAGGTGTGCTCATCGTGTAAGGTGCTTTCAATGTTGGAGTTGCCCTTTGCACTAACTCAATGGAAAAGTCTACCTCTCTATGAAGTGGCAACTCTATAATGTCCTCAAGAAATACATCCCTGAACTACTGTAAAACCGGGTACTTTTTCAACACGTTTGCATCCTCAACTTCCTTATCCTTATCACTAGAAATATGTACTGCAAATAGCTTCCACCCTTCCCTATAGCTACTCTTTGCTTGCATAGATGTCACCATCCTAATTGATGTGGCTTTATGCTTACCCTATAAGACTCTTGGTTCTCCATTGTCATCAACACATTCAATGTCCTTGTCATAGCAGCCAACCTTGGTTCTATGTAGATACAACCAATCCATGCCCAATAACATATTGTATGAACCCAATGGTAAAACGTTCAAATTTTCTATTGTAGGCATACCATTTAATTCAAATGTGCGAGCTCTTACCCAATGATGCACTCGCTTCTTTGTACCTATATCCAACTGCACTAACCAAGCTTTTTCATGCAATTCCTTACTCAAACCACACTTATCCACCAAATCAATACTAGCATAGCTATAATTAGATTTGGGGTCTATTAAAATAGAAATAACTTGATCACAAAGCTTGTCATCCATCTTGGTGATAGATGCCTGATGCTCTACTTGTTTGTTATCCAAGGCTACATAGATATGTGGAATACTCTGACTAATGTATCCAACAATCTGTGCTTCCTACGCACCGTATATCTTAGGCCTACCACTCTTGTAGTATGGATAATCCCTCTTGCGATGATCTCCTCCACAAGTCCAACATTGCACAAGCTCCTTATTCTTCTCCTCATATATGTGTCCATGTCGTCTATCTGATGCATTGAACCTCTTATGGGGTGCAACATTCTCCTTGTTACCCAAATCCTGTGGTATTACTCGCTTCTTGTCCCATTTGGCTATGTTCTTTGTTTTACCTCTCCAATCTAGATTCGTCTCAGTTCGGTGCTTCGATTGTTCATAACAATGCTTCAATTTTCAGATAGCCTCCTCCAATGATCTAGTCTTGTCGAACTCAATCCTATCCTTGAATGCAAACAGTAACCCACTAATAAATCTCATAATCTTAGACTTCTCCTCCTTGAGGTAAGGCACATACCTCAACAGGTCTAAGAACTTACTGGTGTACTCATCATCTGTCATGGATCCCATCTTTAGTTCATGGAATTATTTTTCCCTGTCATCGAAGTATCTCTCTGACAAATACGTCTTCTTGTGTAGTCACTCAAATTCACTCCGAGTGAGATATTCCTCATTTATGTCCCTGAAATTCTTCACGTCTTCCCACGAAATGTTTTCTTTACCTTTAATACTTAAATTAGCCCCTCCAACTTTCATGTTCTTCGAGTAGTCATGCAACCTAAAGAATTTCTTTATACCAATCTTGTGATCTATTTATCTCTCCATAAAAACTAGGTGGCTTTGCCTTCTTAAATTCGTCTGGAAAGTATCCCATATCATTCCTCTTGTAAGGATGATACCGATGACGATCATAGTGCCTATCTAAATCAGAACTAGAATCATACTTGTGTTTATCCCTTCTCCTCTCTGGAGTGCCCAACAATTTTCCATCTCTAATTATATCATCTCTATTGGATCGATGACCACCATGCGATCTACTACCATATACCCCATTAGTTTTATCTTCTTGCTCGTGACTGATCCGTAGTGGTCCTTGTCACTGCAAATCCGATAAGCTCTGACGTATTATTGCATTCACCTATGCTAACATTTCCTATGATTGCATGGTTCTGTCATTATCTTCCTTACAACTCCTTATCTCCTCCTTTAAACTTCTCAATGTAACTACCAAGTCAGAGGGGTTCCCAACACCATACTTCTCTTCAGATTCGTAGGGAGAGTCTCTATAGTGAACGATATTGCTAGCCATTTGATATTTCTTCCTACAATGCATCGTATATTAGATAAACCAATCACAATAAACCAACGTACCTTAGTAGCCTAGGGAGGACACTTGTCTCCAAGATTATCAAATCAGCGTGATACATGTATAACATAATCACAACAACATATAGACATATGCAAGTAAATGTATTAACTCATAAACATTACTCCAACTAGGATCCAGTCATCAATGTAAGGCCATATCAACAATGCAAGCTATGACTTGATGCATGAAAACAACCATTACTCCATTGTACCCATTGCCACATGAAACCAACAGTATGCATAAGCAATGCCAAACCAACAACAAATACACATAATTGCATGTAGTCAAACATAATCGGTCAGTTCTTGTAATCAACCTACAAGACTGATGCATACAATCAAAATGTTCAAAAATGTAACCTAACATACAAGGATGTAAGTAGGTACCATGAAATCAACATGTAAGCGACATATAACCATAAACAACCCTAATCCAACATTAATAAATTGCAATAAGTGTATAAGTGTAAGATACACATATGCAATTGAGATGCATGCATGACAAACAAATAGCCGACCCAGTTTTAGGGGTGAACCATGCTCTGATACCAATCAGTAACACCCTCCTCCCACATCTACCCAAGCAACCAGCCAACCGGTGTAAACATGTGACGAGAGGCCACTATGATATGATTCTACCACCTAAGTCACATTAAGGAAGTGGAACCTATGGAAACACACCATATAGACATCCAACATCATTAACAGAACCCTTGGAAAACAAGTCAACCACTCATATAGCATGTCCATGCGTCCCAATAATTTTTATGTCTCTGGGACATATTCACTCTCATGCTATGGGCAAGGGATTGACCAGCAACCTAAAGTCACTCTCTCAGGCATTCCTACCAACAACTGTGGACCAAAATTGTCAATGTTGTGCCAATGACCCCGACATTTAAGCCATTTTCTCAGGCTCGGGGCCTAGGACACTACCCAAAACTAATCCATCTCTTCAAATCAGTAAAGTAACATGGAAATGAAATTACTAAAGAAAATACTTGTTCAAGACCTTGACTGGATCCCTACTAGCCATGACAGGCATTTCATCAAACATATCGTCAACATGTAACCTACAGGTCTAAACAACATAATTAAGTGTAGGATCTCGTACTTATCTGAGAATCGCTATGAACCATTTTTCCCTCATGCCATGTGCTGCATTATCATCTATTAGGTCATAAACACATTATACATTCACATACAAGTAAAAACATGTTGAGAGGCATACATAGTTGTTCTCATAAAAGGTGCATATAACCAGCATAATAGGAACAGAAATACAATAAACATATCAGCCATCGAATCCATAAATACATCAGTACCTTTACACATGAAAATCAAGGGAATGAATTCATCATTAATGAGTGCAATGAACCAACTAGAGATGGGGCTACCACATTCCACCCGACCACAGAATGGCTAAGACAAATATCTCTTCAGTCATTCACCCCAGTGCCATATCCCAGGCATGAATGTGGGATCTCATAGAACACATCAATCAAAACTCATACAGGGCTTCCATAGGCCATCCACCTCAACCCATCAAACAGTGATTCCACCTCATGGTCAGACATCACCAAAACAATCATCAGATCAATCTCTATACTAGCCATTCAAGGCTCCAAAGCGTTTGTCCAACCCGGCTATGGGACTAGTAACTCAACCCACATATTTTATTGGCCTCCAAAGTGTTTGTCTAACCAAGGCTACGGAACTAGTAACTCAACCCACCAAGGGCTCCATTGTCCAACCCAAGCTACGGGACTAGTAACTCAACCCAAGTTGTTCCAGGGCTCTAGAGCATTTGTCCAACCAAGGCTATGAGACTAGTAACTCAACCCAAGCTAAGGAAACATGAGAACCAATCAAAAACACAACAAGGAAATAAACCCACAATCACCATGGCTATCTAAGAAAACGCAAGGCGAGGCAATCCACTATCAATCCCAGCCATCCTCCGTGTAAATGATAGATCACAACCAACAAACCACATGCATATTCCATGCATTCCAAAACTAGTGAAGAAACCATACATGCAACTCAGTACTTGCAAGCAAATCTGACGTAGTTGTTGATGTTGATGCCTTCTTGAGCTTTCCTACTCTTTCCTTTTCCTTCTTGATCCAAGAATCCAAGTATGCCACACCCTCCAAGAGTGCTCCAAGAAAACTCTAAGTGTCCAAGAGTATGAGAGAGAGAATAATGAGAGAGAGCTCCAACACTAAACTGACAAAAGGTTACCAACTGATCCTCAGAAGGATTTTTATGAATGAATCTTCTATTTTCTTTCATTTTCCATTATTTTATTTGATTTTCCTCCTCACATGAAACATGTGACCTTTCACCTCCTTTTTCTCCTAATTTCCCTTATTTTCATAAATAAATGTTCCAAAATGCCTTTTAATTCCTTAGTAATTTCCTTTGCCAATTTCCTTAGCCATAAACAACCAAATGAACACCCCCGAGGATGTCTTGCCCAACATTCATCTTGGAATAATTGTCCCATTCATTCGTGGTTATTGTTTTTTAACATTTATTACATGGAATTTTCACCAGGGTTGTTACAGGATGGGCAGTGAACGTTTTCATTTTGCGAAGTGTGGAGGTGGAGTCGAAGTTTTTATTATGTCAAGTTCTTCTCCACACTCACTTATCTTCACACATGCCCCTTCTCTACACACAATTTCTTCGCACACACTTTCTCCCACACTTATCACACACATTTTCTCCACATAGAAAATTTGTAGTGGCTTCATATTAAATTAGTTTTTCAAATCTACTTCCACATATTTCTTCACTGTTGGTTTTAACCCCGTACAGAAATTACCTGCATACAAATTCTAAATCACAGAAAAATAAACAATGTGAGAGCATAACACATAAAGCACATATACACAGAGATTTCCCACTGGATCCCAAAACTGGGACTACCAGCTTGATTTTTCATTATGTTCCTTTCAATGTTACAATACATATTTATACATGCTGAAGCATCCAATACCATGGACCGAAAAAAAACCATCGCGTCCAAAACCATGGACCGAAAACCATAGTTAGGTTCGCCCAACCTAATATAGGGTCCAAAAAAGCTTTTCTCATGGCGCTACCCCAAACCCCGTAGAGGGGGCCTACCCGCCCCCCTCAAACCCCCCGGACAGGGG
>APFE030878412.1:331001-345333 GCA_000404065.3 Pinus taeda
CCCTTATTAATATCATTGTGCCCCTATTGTCCCCATATTGTTATTACTGTGCCCCATAGAATCCCTCTATTGTTATTTTTGTGGCTTTATATTATTATTGTTAGGTCGGCTAGGTTATATTGTGACTCCTTAGACTCCTATATCTAGAAAGAAGGTTTTGTCATTTGAATCATCGAAGAATTGTTCATTTATGTAATGTAAAGGAGGTTGCCCCCTCGAAGAGGCTGAATTCTAAGGCGTTGATATATCTTTTCTATATTTTCTTGAGTTGGTTTCATAAGAAGAAGAGTGAGCGTAAGAAGCATAAATGTAGGCATAACGAGTGCAGGTAGAGTGAGTGCAAGCTCAATATTTTCCAAAGAAAAATCGAGAGGAGATCACTAATGTAGTGTAGATTGAGCTTCAAAGATTGAATTTGTCATTGTAATATAATTTTTTTCCCATATGACATAATTTAAATAGAGGGGTTTTTCTAGCTGGGTTCTCTAGTAAAAACTATGTTCATTGTGATATAATGATTGCATGTGTTTCTATTGTCAGTTTTCCTTCCGCAGAATTTAGTAGAAGAACTTTGTGTCTTTTGATTTTAGTGTGATTTCATTATCAGTTGCAAATTTTGATTTATTTCTATAGGAATTAATGTGAGAAGTTATACAACATGGAATGATGATCCACCTCCCCAACTACAACTCTGGAACCATATTGCAATCTTGGAAATTATCATTGAATCTAGAGTGAACTCAACTCACTTTCATGTACTTGTGTGTAATATTGTAGATAGAGAGGAGATTCATGGAGATATTTGGAACATCTAATACATTCTTAAATATTCCATAATCAAGTTCAACACTCCCTTCTCTACACACTCTCATAGGTGTTTTTCTCCAAACCTCATAGGAGGTCTAATGCAAGGTACAGGGAAGAAAAATAACGCTTTCATGTAGACATATGATTCGAGACACTTAAGTCTAAGATAAATATATCACATGATGAAGAAACAATAGTCAAAATATGGCCCTTACCTTGATCCTTTGGTGGCTTATCTTCAGTCTTCTTCTTAACACTACTTGTAATGCAATCTACAATATTGTGTTGTCGAAGTACATGCACCATAAGATTAATTGTCCTCGCCATATAGGAAATCTCTAATTGAAAATATATTTTACAGTTGTTTCAATTTTCTTTTTCCTTTTATAATTTCCTCCCTTACATTCAAAAGTCTCCTTAGTGGATTCAATGCTTTCTCCATTTATGTGATTGAGATCCGTTTGTTTTTGGATTTTCTTCTTGCTATCAACCTGCATTGTAAGAGCATGTGTGACAACTCTTTTTGACAACCCTCTTGTAATTATCATTATGAATTGTAATTCTTGTAAATTATGTGGAATTGTAACACATTAGTTGGCTGAGAAGTGGACACGAATTTAGAGGAATGAAGGAGGAGGAGGCTTGAAAGCCCACAACTTTAATTTAAGTTATAACCTAAATCCATATTAGGAGGGATGGCCTTGGTGCGCAGGTGTTTAATGAAAAAAATGGGCTCCTGAATTAGAGAACGAGTTTGCAAACTTCCTCATATATCATGTTGGAAGAGTCAATACATAGGAGGAAATTTGGGGGCAAGGCATTATTCATGATAATCAAAAAAGAAGAGAGAAGGGTTGCCTTGGGGAGACTTGTAATGTGCATGTGTGTTGAAGAAAAGAGAGAGTTCAGTGGAGAGGATGATGTGGCGATAGTTGAGTTGATAAACTCATAGGGATTTCTTGTTGATAATCACCAGATCAATGGCTTAACTTGGTGTTGATAAACCAATGGGAAACTACATGGGTTGAGAAATTATTGGTCAAGTTAAGGCACCTTGGTACTAGTTGGGTTGATAACACTTGGTGCAACTTTGGGGTTGAGAACACAGGTACTAGTGATAAATTGTTCAATGGGTGCACTTTTCTTCCTACAATAGTTAACAAAAATGATAAGCCTTCCTTTATTCATGAATATCTTCCTCTTGGACTAAATTGAGACTCTTTATTATCTATTTAATCCCTTGTGTTGTTTTTTTGTTGGTCGAGAGCCATTGTGATGTTATAGCTAGGAGCTAGTGAGAATCACCTAAGAAATGAGCTTTATTCCTTGTAAGTGAGTGACTGGTTGAGAATTCCCGAGAAATTTATCTCATCAGACTCTAAATATAGCTAAGGGGTGGTTGGATGCAAGAAAGAATGAAAATGCAGTAAACTTATGGTTGGGTGGAGAGTTGCACTCCCACTCTTAGTCACCAGTCAATTACCTCATAAGATAAGTTGCTTACTTGTGTTATTATACATGTAAGTGTAATGTAAATGTTAATTATTATTGTCTACAAATACATCATTGTTATTGAGGAATCTATGTATTCCTATGTGTTGGTGATGAGGTATTAATACGTTTATTCCATGATATGATGGATTTTGGAAATCCTTGTGTTGTTGGTATCTTTGTGGTGTTTGGGTGATCACAATGATCGCTCAAAGGTTTTAAATATGTTTCTATGGTGCATAAATATATGGTTTTATTGTTTATTTAGCAAGAAAATTCATGTATTTATGGAGTTGTTGAGTGATGTGTTGAGCATATATGTTAAATGGTAATCCTGCTTATAGGATTTGTAGGATGATGTATTTCTTACTCATGGAGTAGTGGAAGACTTGAATTCCTATGTTGATAAGATTGGTGAGTTATGGTCCTAGTATGACCAAGTCCACAACGTTTGTTTGCCATGGATTGACCAAGAAAATGCCTAAGAAGAGGGTTGGATGCTCAATCTAAGAAATTGCATTGATTGTTTTTATTTTTACGACGAATGTGTTTCTTATTGTCTTAAGGAATGGATTTCCCTTATTCATAGGTGTTTGGGGTAAGATCGAGTTCTTTGGGAAAACCTATTTGCACCATTAATAGATTAGTAGAGAACTTAGAAAAATATTTTAATTCACAGGCATTTAGGCTATGATAACTAGTTTTGGGCTGAACTTAAATGGTTTAGAAGTTCAAGCCTTTGAACCAATTAGCAGAATTTTCTAATGTTTCAAGGTGAACTCGAATGGGTCAAACCAAGAGTCATTTTGGCGCATTTAGGCCTATGGTCGCTGGTTTCAAGATGAATTTGAATGGTTTAAAAGTTCAAGTCTTCAAGATGTTGGAGAGGTTTCACCATGTTTTTGGGGGTCAAATCCTGAATGGTTCGGAATTTCGGGTATTTAGGTTGTTGAGGAGTCCTTGCCATATGGGGGGGTGGGGGGGGGAGGTTGTACTTAAATAGTTCAGGATTTCAAAGGTTTGGAGCATGAAATGGAGTGGAGTTAGTTCGGGGCTTGAATGTGGGCTAAGGTCCAAACTAGTCTTGGGGTTCGAGAGTTCGACAGGGGTTGGAAGACTTCTTACACTACGAGACCTAAACACCCAAATTTTCGTTAAAACAAGATTTTACTACAAAATGAGTTGAGGGCTAGTCTGGTGGGGCCCGTTGAGAAGATGACATGGGATCCACATGGTAGTACATTTTTGATGTGTCAAAGGTTTATAAAGAGGTGGGATGTAGTGTTATAGAGTGGTATCAAAGAAAAAGGTTGAATGCTAGACCTCTGGTGATGAGATGGGGCTCTTATATAGTGAGATAGTGTGTTAGGACATATTATAGAGTATAGTCATCGCATTGATTACTGTTGTGTAATGCTTGTAGCACTTGATTGTGGTTTGTATGTGATATGAATATTTATTTTAATATGATTAATGCTTTTGACAAACATGCTAACTTGAGGTGTGATGTTTTAGATAAATATGCACCAATAAACTTATAATAAAAAGTCGAGGTAATGATTTATATTTTGCATTTATGTTTTGGATTGTCTAATAGTTGGGTGTGTATGACAACACATTAGATCAGAGCACACTAAGGAGCCACAAAAGAGAAAATGGGATGAGCAGTAGAATGCTGCAGTACAACACTAATAGATCACAACATGGGCATGAGGAAGATTCAGTAAAGAAAAGCGGAGAGGAAGGCTCTCCTTTATAGATGGATACATTAAGAAGCTGAAGTGTTGAGCTAAGGAGTTACAAGGCTGATAATGAGTATCTTTTCAAGGCCAAAGAAAGGTAGGAAGATATGGATGTAGTCATACTACAAAGCCTATTAGACCTACAGAGGCAAAAGCATAATGAATTAGGACAACTACAAGTTTAAATGAAGTTCATCTGTACTTGGAGGACAACAGTTGAAGACTAATGTTGTAAAGGGCAATAGATCAAAGAAGATGCACAAGAAGGGAAGTGAAGACAACGTGAGGGGTGGAATTCCTCTGAGTACCCCAGAGAGAAGGGCAAAAATCCATGAGAAATTTTATATTGTTACTACAAAAAGGTATTGTTTGCAAAGAAGGAAAGGAAATGACTTCATGTCAAAATAATTCAAGAAGGAAAATCCTCCTACATTTTATGAAGAGGTGAAGAAGGCTGAAGAAGTCTAAGCATGGATGTTAAGAATGAAATTTTTTTTAGAGTCCAAACTACTTTGAAAATATGAATCAAGGGTAGCCTCCTCTAGCATAAGATGAAAAGTTGATATTTGGTGGGAAGATGTGAATAGTGTCAAGAACATTCAAGAAGAAGAGTTATCCTAGAGGATATTTTAAAGTTATTTTTAGGAGAAGTACCTATTTGAAGGGTACTATGATAGTAAGCCCAAGGAGTTTTATGAACTCAATATTGGGTGGTTGTCATCTAATGAATATACAACCAAATTCTTGGAGTTGCTGAGGTACATGCCCTACCTCAAGGATGAGAAGCCAAAGACTCAAAGGTATTCCAGTGTCTTGTCACAAGTATTCAAGGAAATAATAGAGTTTGATGAGCGACAAATTCTAGAGGATGTTATCAGGAAGTTGAAGTACCACTATGAGAAATCCAAGCATGGATCTAAGTACAATGTAGTTTGGAAGCCAAGGGAAACCTAACTATAAAGGAAAGGGGCAAAAAGCCATGGGACACCAACAAGGTGGAAGTGCAAGGCTCATCACCACTGTTAGATGTGATCAATCCTATAAACATATTAGAGAAGAAGTGGGTGATTCCCGAAGGACACCCATGGTATGTTAGGAATGTGGGGAAGACCACTTATGGAGGGATTGTCCTCAGATACAAAAAAATCTCTTGGGATTGCATAATGTAGAGGGAGTCAAGACAATCAATGACATAGCTTGAAGTATCGCACGTATATATGTGGTATTTGATAATATGTAGGCCAATAATCAAGATTTAGTGACCAAGATGGAGGTATAGTGAACGACTAGCATGTTTCAAGTTTAATTGACCTTGGCTCAAATTTTAGTTATGTCAATCCCGACATTGCAAAGAAGTGTGCATTACAGTAGGAAGGACATAAGGAGTTTTGGTTGGTCCTATTGGAATTATGGCTATATGTTGTCCTTGATGTCAACCTAGATATTTTTCTTGATACTAATGTTTGCATAGAAACAATACAAAAGTTACAAGAACAATATAGGTTCATAGGAACAATACAAAATTCACAGGAATAGTACAATTCCAGATCTTTATGGAGTGTGGCACTACAATTAATTACTATTATTCATTTGGTTAATGTCGATTGGTCATTGATAATGGTGATTTGATCTAGACTTATGTAGGAATGAAGAAAAAATAGGAATACCCATATACACAGAGATGCAATAGAAACAAATCTTCATTTCATTAATATCAAATAACTAAAATATGCCTACATACAAAAATAAAAATAAACTAGCTTGGGTGATGGTAGCTTATCTCTGAGAAGAGATGTGACGGCTGCATGCCTCTGAACTGTGTTACAATGAGGCTCAAAGACCTATTTATTATTGAGAAATAATGGAAAACCATAAACCTCCAAAAACCTAACCCTAGGTGATGAAGCACCAAAATTGTGGGCCCTGTTTAGGTAAATTGATGCATCAACTTCCTGGGGTCGTAGCTTTGGCATACGATCTCTGTTTGGTTATCATAATACCTCGTTTCGAAGATCTCAAAGAGGAGGTCAATCGAAAAGCAAGTACATTAACTTGGGATTTTCTGGTCTCTCCATTTTCCCTAAAAAATTATTTTAGTCCCTCAAAATGATTCCAGAAGTTTAGGACCCAAAAAACTACCAAAAATAGTAAGTTGTGCTAAGGGAACTGAAAAGAAACAATTGTGGGGGTTAGAGTAGAATAGGTGGGTGGCCACCAATATCCACCTAGATCAATCCTCCCCCCTTAGGAAGAAATGGCCGCCATTGCATTGGGTGCCTCCATGAGATGGGCAAAATTCTGCTGAACTTGGTCCCTAGTGAGCCACTTGCACAGGAGTTAGCTAACTTTGACAACCTGATAGAGTTGAATATTTTGTTGGCGAGTGTTCTTAATCTACATGTCAATGATCCGATCAATTTTGGCTTGTTCCATAAATTCTGTGTTTAACTTTTTTGGTGTGAGTTGTTCTGCAATGTCTGACATGTCTAGTAATGGTGGAAAGTATAGTCGAAGGCGGTCCACATCGAACATTGGGTGCAGGCCAAGGAATGGTGGAATTCTGAGCTCAAAAGAACTGTCCCCTACAACCTTAATGATGGTATAAGGCCCATATCAGAGCGGTTAAAGCTTGCGGTAAGACACTGCTTATACTTAGCGTTGGCTCTGTTCAATATGTCATGGACTTGCTAGCGGATGTGCTGAATGCAGTCAATGAAATTGATATCCCTGTCAGGTTCAGACTACACATGAGAAGAATCTTCCAGAGTCACTGCAATTGGTATGTGTTACACAGTAATTTGTCACCATTGGTCACCATCCCTGTTACCCCTGTTTTCGTACATTGGAGGATACATTCCGGGACCTGTGAGCAGTGACATAGCCTAAAAACACTTGCATTATGTTCCCCTGAGTATGTACTTCATGTTCCTGAAGACACCTTCTGCAAATTATCCCTGAAAAGTGCCCTTTTTCCATTGGCGCAGGTACACAGTGTCTTATCCGCGCCAATCACTGAGATCCTCAAAAAGGGGCGCGCCCATTGGCGCTCTGTCCTAGAACAACGCTCGCGCCAACTAAGTTTGGTAATGATTTTTGGCAAACGCGCACCCATATGCTTTTTCTTTTCAGATCATGAAGTCTTTTGAGAGAAAAAATCCATCTGATAGAGGTCGAGAGTCATCATCTATCCTTGACATCTATCCTCAGTAGCTTTTCGGAGATAATGTCGATCCACAATGGGTGTCCTGGTGCATTGAATCTTCCTCCCTTCTCCATTTATAAAAGTTTGTCCGCATGCATTAGACAAGCGAGTTCTGGAGTAATGCTAGTTGTGATTATGCTTGTTTGGAGTGATAGTAAGAATCTTGAAGCATAGGGAGGTTATGTTGTCGGAATCCTGAGAGAGAGAAGGTCTATTGCGAGGCATACATAGTTGCTCGCCCAGCCAGAGAATAGGTTCAACGTCAGAACCTTGGTTGTATCTTTATCTGCCTATTATTCATTAATAAACGACTGCTATTATGGTTCCAATCTCATTGCCTATTATGATGTTTGATTTATTTCCTTTCTGACTGAAATATAGTTGTACTTTGGTGGATTTTATGCTTGTAGTTGTCTCGGTCTTTGCATGTGAAGGTGTCCGTTCGCGAGGATCGCTAGGATTGTGACCTGCTGAAGCAAGGGAGCCGGAGGGTCAACTCTATTTCGACATTTGCGTTCGATTCCAGGTTGGTCTTCATAATCCACCTTTTAGTATACAACTAGGAACTTGCATAGCAGCGTGAATTGATTGTTGCTAGACCCATTTTGGGCTAGTGGGATTGCCTCTGTCCGCAGAGGGGATTTACCTGTTTAACAATGCTTGTGGGCTTTGTGATCATGGAAACAATAATATCATTGGACATTCCAAATGTTGTAACATTTAATTTCTCAAGGAGATCATTATATTATTTTTCTTATGATATTTTACAAGGAATATGATCATGTATATGACCCCACACTTAGTGGAAGTACTTCACTTTAACCCTACAATTTTGTTTGGATGCAATGCACTTTGGAGGATTTCATGTGTCAATTGACATCATGTATCAATAAAAGGAACATGGAGGAAATAATTTCATTTCAGAAAGATTATTACATTATAGCCACACGGATTTTGTACAACTAGACAATGGAAAACTCAAAGAAGCTATACTCATGGAAGATTGTTTCCTGCAAAAAACACACAAAAAGAGTCTTTGAAATAACCCTTTATGGATTACATTTGGAAGGTAGTATCTCTCCATCTCTTGGTAGCCTCTCCTTATTGTGAACTTTGCATCGTTGAGAAAAACGTTTGGTAGGAAGAATTCCACCATAATTTGGATACCTTAAAGTGCTCCAAACACTTTATATCAACATTAATATTATTTGGGGCTATACTACAAAATATTTTGTAATTTCACACACATTCAACCAATCATTCTTTCAGAAAATATTCGACAAAGACTAGACCAAGATAATTGGGTCATCTAGTCAAGTTGGAATATCTCTCCTTGTTCATTGGTCTTATGAGTTGAAGTATTGAACTTCTTTGAGAAAATAAACATCTCTCTAAGTATTAGACATTTATTTTAACAATCTTTCTGGTCACTTCCTTTCAACTCTAGGAAATTACACTTAGTCATCAAGTATTGATTTTTCCATAAACAACCCAAGTGGAAGAATTCAAGTTAAATTGGACTTGCAATAGAACTTAGATTCCTTTATCTATATTCAAAAACATGCCGGGATACAATTCCTCTAGCTCTACAAAATTGCTCTTCTCCTTTTTACAATTTCTTGCTTCAAACATGCTAATTGGTAGTATCCTTGAAGCCACTACAAAATTAGGAAAGTTGGCCCTTCTAAGTTTTTATCAAACACGTTAACAAGCAACATACTTGACGTAATTGTCATTCCACGAACAACATAAGGCATAAGAGTCCAAAGAACGATGGATCAACGACAACTGATCTTTCGCAACGAATTTGCTATATCATCGATACTTTTCCTACGACAGTTACAGGTTCCATATCATTGCATGACTGACATTGGCACCTGCCAAAATACCAATGAGTTGGGTTTTTTATTTTTTTAAATATTCAAAAATATCTCTACCCACATAAATTTTCATCAAGTTCAAAATTTCACACATGAAATTAATTTGAACTAAATTTAAGGTACCATATGTCTTAGAATTGATTTCCAACCGTGAAACATTGGAAATGGCTGATAACTTTTCACCAGGTTCAAAATCTCACACACAAATATCTTGAACTAAATTCTAGTTTTCTTTTGGTTGGGATTGAAATTTTACAAGCCAACTATCATGTGGCATGAGCCAGCTCAAATCTTCTATGATGAAAGTAGTAAACTCACTCAAAAGGGATTTTTCTACATGAATGCAATTTTAACATTGTTCCTCATTATTCAAATTATAATGTGTCTTGAATTTCCCACAATAAACTTGAGCCACACTCCTCATCATTCACTTTATGTTAGTTTTAGGTTGTCTTCCTCATCATTCAATATATGTGACTTTTAAGTTGTGTTCCTTATCATTCAATTTATCATGTGTATTTCATTTAGATTAATATTGCAAAAACAACAATGACAACACAAATATCACCCAAGAACTATTAGTTTCGTATATGAAAATATACAATGCAGGATCAACAAAATTTTTGGAGCAAATAGATCCTACCAAATATGAAAGTATTAATATAGAAATTATTTTTTTTCATTCTAAATCCTCTACTACAACCATGCACTTCATATACATTACATTTAAGTCACCATGATGAGAAATCTCACGTAAAAAAAAATAGTAGGCCTAAAATAGTCATGAACAATGGACATAGAAGCAATCGTTATATAGAATCACCCAACACAGAGCAAACCTTGTATACAAAAATTCTATAACTCGTAAAAAACAAATTTCCAAGTTTCCAAAAAAATGTCTAATAAATTCATATCAAACTGGAATCAACACAGTTACCATCGACTTAACAAAGTCTTAATGAGTAACACACAAATATCTTAAACTAGTCAAATAATGGTTAGACTCGAGTGCACTTACCAAATAATTGAAACTCACTAAAACCCTCAGTAAAAGACTCTACAAATCATGAAAAAAATATCCACTTTTTATAAATGTTATAGAAAAAATATATTTTACAAAATTCAACGTTTTTTGCGTATTTTATTTTCCAAGGAGTTTGTATAGTATTCAACATTTTTCATTTTTCTAGTTTTGACAAAATATCATGCTTTCATTTGTCGATTAAATTAATTTTTTTTTCACTTGCCCAGTTTTTGTCACAAATATTTCATGTTTACATTGTATCTAAGTTATACTTTTTATTGTTTAGTGTCGCAAGATAATTTTCTAAGTCAATTAGTTTTAAGCATACTCGTGAAAACCTATTAACACTAAAAATATCATAGTTCTTGAAAAATAAATTTCGCCTTTCTACTCATATTACAATAATTAATTCATATGTGAGTTACACATGGAAATACCACAATACTATAATCCATTCATTATGTTAGAAGATGGTTGTAATTCAAGAGAAATAAAATGTAAAAATATTAAATGCTCAACATTCAAATTATGCCTATCAGGACTTGCATTCTAATGCAAGTATGAATTTTCCAAAAAAATTGCTAGGGTTCAACCCTAACTCCCTTATTTATGTAATAAGTCTCGTCAAAGTCATAGTTAGTTATTTGAGTCAATAAAGTTCATAAGGAGTTATCCACATTAATAATAATTGTAAGTGGTTAACCCACATTATAGAAAAGGGACCAAAATTAGTTATAAATTGGCCCTAGTTAATAATAAAGTGGTTAACCTATGTTATGCAAGGGACCACAAGTAGTTAGGTTTTGGATGTCATAAAGCTATAAAAAGTCTTAGATAGTAAGGGAGCAAGCATCAAGTTTTATTTTCATTGAGATCTGCTCTATTAAAGGTTACCCCCTCAAAGAGGCAAGTGAACATTGTATTCTGTCATAATATATCTTTGTAGATTGTTTCAATTCATGTGATATTTTTGTGTTTCTGGAAATATTGTTTCAAATTTATGGAATTCTATTATTCTCGTAGGTCAAATGCATAACAAATGGTATCAAAGCACTTTCCATGGTTAGTTGTAACTCCAATTTTCATATAATTTTGTTTTTTAAGCAAGAGACGTGTTCCAACATCTTTAAACCACAGTATTTGTTGTTGAGAGCATAAACCTGCAGATTTGGGGAGGCATGCATGGAGGAACTACAAGAGGTGGTCACGCCTATTTGACTCCCTTATAATCCCTCTGGGTACCCCTTTGAGTAGTATCACATTAGACTGAACCATGCACAAATTGCACTTCCATGTACCCTTGGGTATATCTGAAGCCCCCGCTAGGGTAACTTAAAACCTAACCTTAGATAAGCCGTCAATCATCTTGTTGCTACAATACACTGAGAACAACACTCAGGGAGATTAATCGCATGTACAATAGGGTAGTCGGGTAGTATTGGTAAGGTTACGGTTGATCCTCCTTAGTTAGCACCCTAAAAGATTGGGCTGAATACTATTGTTGGAGACCTATGTATATTGTGATCAGTAGCACCTGAAACTCCTTTCATACCACAATTCCCTCAGCTATTAGAAGTTCACCCCTACTTTTTCATCTAGATCAGATTCAACAGTTGGGGTTTTCACACTGAAGATCAGACTCTTTTTGCAGTGGGGGGTTTAGTTGCCATAGTCCAGATCTGATTTTTGCAACAAATTGTGTTGTACCAAGACCTTGGGGTTTTAGTTACTACTGTTCACTTGTAAGATAGCTATCCCATAAGATTTAGGAGGCCGAGTTTATTGCAATCGTACCATTCACTTGTAAGCCTCCAATATTCAGGAAGTCCTAATTTTTTCTCGACACGGCTTCAAGTGAGCCACATCATTAGAATCTTGATCTTTTCCTCTTTCCAAACATACTACTCTTAATTAAGATCAAAATTTGATCAGGGCTAGTGTATGCTCAATACCAACTCTCAAGTTATGACTGCAAAAAGGGCTACCAAGAAGGTCGACACCCTCGATAAAAAATTCAATGAATTCTAGGTGTCTATTACCACCCAAATCACATAAGTATTGGAAGTTATAGACGCCTCGCAAACCCATGAGGGAAGAACATAATGTTGATGCACACATAGAAGGAGAATCCAGTAATGACATTAATTTCCATGGTGGTCACCAATCTTCAAGCCACCGAACACCCAATATGGACATGTACAAATTTGATGGCTCTAACCTTGCAGTATGGGTGGCACAAATGGAGCAATATTTCCTCCTTAATAATATATGGGCAGATGAATCTAAACTATATGTGGGAGCCATTTACTTAGATCAAGAGAGATGGGAGTGGTGATAGTGGGATCATAAATGTTATCCAGGGAGGCCAACCTGCAACATGTTCTCAAAAGCCATTTGTGGCTGCTTTGATTGGGAATCTCACTTTTTAGGTAATCTCACTAAGCTAAGGAAAACAGGTATAGTAAGGGACTACATTGCAGCTTTTGAACAATTGACCATCAAAACTAAAGGAACAAGAGATGCCTTTTACCTGGAATGTTTCATAATTTTCCTAAAGGAATCCATCTAATCCCATTTCTGAATGCATCACCCAGCTACTTGGTTGGATGCATCCCACAAGGCCTTAGATGTAGAAGTTGCCTTAAATGACCAATCCAATCGTCCAAATTTCGTCACAAAGGAATGTCCCACAAGGCTAAGGGTCCCACCAAAACACTTAAGGTTCAAAAGGTGTCATCAATAGAAATGGACAAAAGAAGGAAACAAGGACTCTACTACTACTATGATGACAAATACTCCCTAGGACATAAACGCAAGGAACCAAAATTGTTTCCAATTGACGCTACTGAAAACAGCTTAGTCGATGAAGCTCCGTCCACTAAAGTGACCGAGGAAGAAGCGACTCAACCCTAAACCGACATGGACAATGATCTCACAGCTATGCTAGATGAGCCAATTATATGACTACATGCCTTAGCTGGACCTTCACTCTAGCTATCACCAAATATGCATGAAGGACGTTGACATTCCGAAAACAACCTTCCAAAATCATGAAGGCCATTATGAATTCTTAGTCATGCCATTTGGTCTTTGTAATGCTCCATCCACTTTTCAAAGCCTCATGAACCACCTTCTGAAACCATATCTTCGAAAATTCATCCTGGTCTTTTTCAATGACATTCTCATCTACAACATAAGATAGGACAAACACCTTCAACATCTTGACCAAATATTACAGTTTCTCCAGATCACAAATTATTTGTTAAATTATCCAAATGTTCCTTTGGCATTGAAGAATTAGATTATTTGGGACACATTGTGGGCCATGACAGAGTGATGGTTGATTCAGAAAAGATTTAGGAAATGCAATATTAGCCCCAACCAAAAACCTTGAAGAGTTTGTGGGGATTCTTGGGTCTCACAGGCTATTATCACAATTTTTTTATGTAATTATGGATGCATTTCCCGAAATCTCACTAATATTCTCAAGAAAAAAATTATTTCTCTGGACTAACACAACTTAGTAAGCCTTCCTAGCTCTCAAATAGGTCATGTGCTCCACTCCAATATTGGCCTTACCAAACTTCACCAAACATTTTTGTGATTGAATGTGATGCTTCAGGTACAGGAATTGGTGCAATATTAATGCAGGTAGGTATACCATTGACTTTCACAAATCAATAACTCAATGGAAAACATCTGCATCAATCTACATATGAGAAAGAAATTATGGCCATATTACATAAGTCTCTGTAGCCCCATCATTTTGTTTCAAAAGAACTCACCCTCACATCATTGGAGGATAAAAGGGATGTGGAGGCACTTCTCTCGTTCAAGAGGGCAATCATATTTGATCCACTAGGATCATTGTGGGACTAGAAAACTGAGAATTTGACGAAGGTATGCTCTTGGGAGGGTGTTTCTTGCCATAAAAACATTAATAGAGTGATTTCCATATTACTTCCTCGGCGATATTTCAAGGGTACTCTTTTGCCAACTCTAGGAAACCTTTCCTTATTGCGTACGTTGGATATTTCATATAATTATTTGAGAGGAAGAATTTTACCCGAGTTTGGGAAGCTCAAAGCACTAGAAATACTGAATATCGGCAACAATAATATTAACGATATATTTTCCCATCAATTGGAAGCCTCTCCTTACTCCAAACATTGGATATCTTAGATAA
>APFE030878416.1:0-12933 GCA_000404065.3 Pinus taeda
TTTGATTCAGTAATGGTTGTGGTAGACCGATTTTCAAAGATGGCGCACTTTGTACCATGCAGGAAAACCAGTGATGCTACTTACATAGCACATCTTTTCTTCACAGAGATGGTGCGGTTGCATGGACTTCCATGATCCATTATCTCTGACAGATATGTAAAGTTCACTGGTCATTTTTGGAGAACTCTGTGGAAAAAGTTGGATACCCAGTTGCAGTTCAGCTCCGCTTATCATCCACAGACAGATGGTCAGACGGAGGTAGTAAATCGAAGTCTGGGAAATATACTTCGAAGTTTAACAGGTGAAAATTCCCGGACTTGGGACCGTGTACTTGCGTAGGCGGAATTCGCATACAACGATTCCCTTAACCGCAGCACAGGATACAGTCTGTTCCAGATTCTGTACGGCATGCATCCGCGAGGAGTGCATGAGTTACGAGATTTCAGGAAACTTGAAAAACGGAGCGCTGATGGGGAAGATTTCGCCCAGGCAATGAGTAATTTGCATGAACAGGTCAAATTGAAATTACAGGACAGCAGTCAGAGGTATAAACAACGAGCTGATACAAAGCGTCGGGAAGTTCAGTTCAACGTAGGGGACGAAGTCCTTGCGTACTTACGTAAGGAATGGTTTCTAAAACGAGAGTACAGCAAGCTGAAATTCAAGAAAATCGGGCCCTGCAAGATCATTTGCAAATTTTCTGCGAACGCCTATGAATTACAGTTGCCACTAGGGATTGGTATTTCCCCTATTTTTAACGTGGCAGATCTATTTCCTTATGTCACAGGTTCAGCAGATAATGCAGCAGCAGAGCCACCGCGGGACACCAAATGTGAAGGAGATTCGTGGACGAGACAGATGCCGATGGCACCACCCGTTGAGATCGAAGGGATTCTGGACACACAGGTAGCTAAGCGCACACGCAGGAAGGAGTATTTGTGGTATTTGGTAAAATGGAAGAACTGTCCAATAGAGGACAGTTCGTGGCTTAATGCGACGCAAATACAAAAAGCAGGCTATTCTGTCAACGACCTCCTGGAACGGAGCCATGACTTTTTGCCACCCCGGGAGCCTGATGCAGGAGCATCCAGCTCTGAGGAGACAAAAGGTGGTTGACAATCTCAGGGAGAGACCAGAACACACAGTCATTTATGCATAGCTGGACAGGTGTCAAAACTTGTTAGTTATTTTATTTTATTTACTTGTTTTATTTTCCAGAAGGTCGATAGGACCAGGTAAATTAAAAACTGGGAACTGTTATTTTTAAATAGGAATTAGCATCAGAAAGTAGGTTGTTAATTAGTTAGTGTCCTTATGAAATGTATTAGTTAAAAACAATTACAAGTTGCTGGACAGTTATCAATCCTGTTGGGGTAGTTCTACTTGAGAAAAGAACAGTTATGCCTCAGGGAAATAAAAGAAAAGAGAGCAACATTGTAAACGATTCCGGAGACAGAGAAAAAGAAAGAAATACAGTCATTTCCAAATTAAACATTTTCATTATTCTATTTCTCAATTATATCACCACTGTATAGTTAATTTTCATGCATCATAATATATTCCTGTGTAACAAATTGGCGTTGGAGTAAATAGACAGATAATCAACGAGAACAGTAGAGTAGCATAGAGATATAACTACCACCTACAGACAAGAGAACGAGGAACTGCGAGCGCAGACAACCTTCAGACGGAGCGAAATTAACGAGAAGCGCAGAGCACAGTATATAAATAACATTTCCAGACATAACGAGAATTCGTGCATACAGATAAATTTTCAGGTAACCCGAAACCAAACCCTCACGTGATATTTATAAACAGAGCAAGTGCGGAATGTAACAAATATGCAACTGAATCATTTTCATTAACCTACTGTAATAAAGCAAACTCAATCCAGGCATTCACATTTTCTTTTGAACAAAAATTTCATTAAAGAGATAGAGTCTCGAAACAGAGTTTCAGGCAAATATTTGTTACAATCATAAACCAAAACAAATACAGCAAGGCGTCACCGACGAAACCGGCGGACAGGGGTTTCGAACAAACCCTAGGGTTTCAAATAACTGAATAGTAAAAAAAGCTACAGGACGAGGGTTCGAATCAATGAACCACCACCTCACAAAGTAACCAACATCGACTTACAGGACGAGTTCTCGAAGCCGCTAAATACCCAGCAAGGGTTTTAACAAAAACTAAGTGACAATATTACAGAAGCAAGGGCCGAGGCCAACAAATAGAACCAAAGGAGGGTTACACAGGTAACAGAACCATTTATTTTGCCGCACAGAAGACGGACTACCAACAAGACAAGATTCAAAACTATAAATAAGCTACAGCCAACTACATGGGGAGACACTACCGGTAAGGGACGAGCGGGAGAACTTGTCAAGAAGCGTGGAGCACGTCGAGCCACAGAACCAACTACCTGGAACCACCTGCAAACAAATGAAAGCAGGTTAGAGATATGGACAAACACAAATAACGTTTGAAATTAAAGAAACCGGAAGGAGATTGGAGTAAGAACCTCACCTGAGGCTAAGGGAACCGAGTCGAAGACCACCATAACCACAAAACCCTGAAAGACCAGTAACAGGTGCATTAGAACCGGAGGGATAAGGGCCAAACCAGTCCAACATGGAACCATTATTTACCTGTGCAACACGGTTGAAGCGCGGAAGCTCGGAGGAGGACCTGTCACGAAACAAACCCATCAACCAAACGAATGGACACAGCATTTGCATAGAAAAAAATCAGTTAAATACACAGTGAAACAAGGTTGTTATCGTGCTGAGCAGAGGGTGCTCTCACAGGCCACGAACCATTACCTCCATAGCTGCAAAGAACCAAAGATACCCATACAACCAACGTTCGAAACTGAACAACGAAGAACAAGAGTTTCCCACACAGTCGCAGAGTAAGCCTTTCGGCGCAGGAGGAGTGAAAATGACAAATGCATAGAGCAGGGTTGACAAAAGGCAAAAGCCGTGCGAGGAGAACCGGCACATGGAGGTCAATAACCGGCGAGGCCCGTTGAAACCCTAAAACGATTACCAAGGAAACGTACCAATCATTTAAGTCAACCATAAATTCATTCAGGACGCAGGTCTTGTCCACAGGAGATATTTTAGAATCGGCGGGAGGCCATCAATGTTGCATAAAAAACCTATGCGGTTAAAGTAATTAGATTGAAGGTCCATATAATTGTTTAATCAAAATAATAAAAGTGACGTAACAATTTTTTGGTTTGATTTTGAAAATTTTCATATAGTTTGTTCAATGTATCCATTTTTTAAAAAATGGATCTACTTAGTGGCTAACAATTACCATTACTCCTATGCTTTTTATATATTCATAATTGAATATGAACACATCATTAGATTTGAGCCTTTCAAATAATGGAATGCAAACTAGAGAGATCTATCCTTCTTAAACAATCGTGAATTTATTCAAAACACGTGTATCTTATATATTATTATTGCTTGAAATATTACAAAACACTTGTACCTTATATATTATTATTGCTTGAAATATTACAATTGTCTGAAATCTTTACTTAAAAAAAAAAAAAAACGGGTTTAGATTTATTTTATTATTTATAAGATCGTTTTTCAACCCCACTTATCATGTTGAAAGTTTATATCAATTATTCCTCTTCAAAATACATTATAGCTTATGGGTTTGAGCATGCTAATTGAGAGATTTCACAAAATAATTCAAAATAAGTTATATGAGCTTTGAATATGAAAAATAAGTATACATAATTTTCATAAATCATTTACTAATTTTGCAATAAAGAATATGATTCTATCTTTTTTTAATATGTATATTTTAATTCGATACTATACATAAATATCACTCCAAAAATTATATATTTTCATTTAAAAACTGCATATTTTTAATGTTTTTATTTTGTTTTGAAAAACTTAGTTACAATTTTGACTTCTTCAAATCGTATATGAAAAGTTTTGATTTCTTCAAATACTATATGAAAAATTTCTTCAAACGAAAAATGTTTCAGTGATGTTTATCTAGCTTATGTTATACAGTATTAAGATTTTTCTGAGCAGGTCTATCATTTTTTAACATAAAATTGGTAAATTATTGAAAGCAATATTGTATTTTATCAATCTTAAAATTATTAAATTTCCTATATTTTATTTAAATAAATAAAAAAATGTTAGCTAAATAAAAATAATTTAAGTTCAAATTCTAAAATTATTTAAACACAAATACACTAACTCATATTTATTTTTTATACAGAATTATAGTGAATGAGTATTAAGGTAGTCTATGTTGTTATATAATTGTGATTTTAATAGATTAATGTCGTGCACATGGTTTGTGGTTGATTTTTTTCTTTCTTTCTTTTTTAAACGATGAGAAAATCTATCGTAACCCAATTATTAAATCAACAATAAAATAATATTCATTAATTGCTATTTGTTAAGTAGGTTGATTCATCATTATAATTTAAAAATGCTGATAGATTTACTAATTTGAGCTTTCATTTTAAATTTTAATTTTATCTTTTAATTGTATAACATTTAAATTTTTTAGATATATAGATTTGGTATAAATTTTTATTATAAACTTTATAAATAAAAAATAAAAATGAGAAATAATTTTTGTTGTGGTAAAATATACTCATGAATCTAGTTCATAATGGAACAAATATACATTTATATTATATAGCTTAGAATATATATTATTGAATCACAAACCATATAAATTCGATAATAACAACTTAAAATATTAAATTTAAATACTGTATATATTATGCATACCTAATAATAAGTATTCCCATTTATATAACATGAAATGCACAATTAACAAAAAATCATTATATTATTATAGGATTCTTACTTTGAATTTAATATTACGAAATATTTCATAAAGATGATAATTGCTAATTAAATTCCCCAATAAACCAAACCATAATTTATACAAAAATATATTAAAAATTAAAAAATTATAAGATCTAACCTTGAATTAATATTCCATAAAAGTTGATGATTGATACTAAATTCCAACAATAACATAATATTTAATTTATATTTATAATAAAAATTATTAAAATTATAAATTATAAATAAATATAAAAATCGGAAAATAATAAATTTGATATATTTTAATATTTGAAAAAAATAATTAATATATACTCCCTTCTTCATTCAATTTTCCCTCAAAGTGATACGTTCAACTATTCAAACTATTTTAAATATAAGTATCAGCCAAAAATAATACGTCAAACATTTAAAAAAAAAAAAATCAATTCGCATACGGGAAAAAGAGCTAACCACGTGGTGTTTGACACCATCCCAGTATACGAAAATAGGTAGGCCCCATTTGTTGTTGCTTTCTATGAATGCGGTTGCTTAGTCTCCCTCGGATTGATGGTTCACATTCAACCCTCTATTTTTAGTCACGTTTTACGAATGTTGTTCATGGTCTCCCTCTCACCGATCTGCTTCACATTCAACCCTGTGTTTTCTAGTTATTTGATTTCGATGCATCGAGCCGCCCCCGAAAGTGATTGAGAAAGAAAATAATGTAGGACCATCCACCAAACATATACACCACATATTATCTCAAATATCAAAATCTAAATTTAATTTCAATGCCGTCGAGTAGTAGTCAAATTCTTTAATGCTAATGTTTTATGAATGTTGTTCGCATTCATTGAGCCGGCCCCCGAAAGTCATTGAGAAAGAAAATAATGTACGACCATCCACCAAACATCATCTCAAAATCGGACGCTATCTCAAATATCAAAATCTAAATTTAATTTCAATGTAATTGAAATCCAAAATCTAATTTCAATGTAATTGAATAGTTATTAAAGTCGTTAATATAAATCCAAAATCTAATTTCAATGTAATTGAATAGTTATTAAAGTCGTTAATATAGATACAAGTAATATAAATTCTGGCTTCTAGAGTTTTGAAATTTAGAATCGATTTGAAATAGTCTTACTTATATTGGAGAGTAGAAAACAATTAATATTTATCCATCTAATTTTTCACACTAATTCTCGCTTCTAGAATTTTGAAATTTAGAATAGATTTGAAATAGTCTCACTTATATTTGAGAATAGAATACAATTAATATTCATCCATCCAATTTTTCACACGCCATCTCAATGTCCAATTCCAATTTTGATTTTGCATCGTTCTCAAGGTCATTAATCCATATATATTTTAGGTATTCATAAATTAAACTTTCATCATCTTAAATTAATATTTAAAAAAAAAATTTCATGTTTTATTTATCATAAAATAATAAAAAAAACTTTAAATATTTAATAATTCATCAATATGCTCATTTTCCACATTTTATTGATTAATGAGTATCTATCGATCACACAAGGCGCTTTCATGACAAAATTAATTTTTTTTATTTGGTGCTTATGATAAATTCAAGTCAATAATTTTAATGCTATTTTTTATTTTTTTTTAAATGGAAGCTTGTTTTTTATAATAATTTGATTTGGATTTTGTGAGTTGTCATGAAAGTTATTATTGCTACTTTTGTTTTTATAGAAGAAAATAATCAAATTTCATCCATCAAAAACTTACCTCATACATCATTTCACTATCAAAATTTAAAATTGATTTCAATGGCATCTACTTATCCTTTTAGGGCATTTCCTTCCCAACAAACAGAGGCCCACTCCTTCCTTATCATCAAATTAGACCCTTCTCATCTCTTCTAATGAGTTAAAACTCATCCTAAAATAATAATGCAAAGTAAATGTTCAAAATAAATGTAAAGTTTTGAAATGACATTTTACTTACTATATTTATCAAATATTTTAATGGTAGAAGAAACATTGCATTTTCAATAATTCATTAATTTCTTTAATTTCAATGTTTGGGTTGGTCAATGGTGACTTAATTTCAATGTTGGGTTGGTCAGTAATGACTCACTTGTTATGCAATACTTGCCTTGGCATCTAAAGATTAAAATCATCCTTATTCTAAATGGCTCTTATATTTTCCTTAATAAGGTTTACCCTTCCATAACATACCTTCCACAACATAAATCCATCACATAGCCACCACATAACTCACTCCTAAATACATATTCTTGATAAAGTGTGCCCTTCCCTGACATACATTTCACAACATAATTGAATGACTTAGCCACCAAATAAATCACACTTGAATAAATAGCCTATCATCGTAGTGATACACACACCCTTCTATGTGTCACTTAATTAAAGGTTCCCAAACAAGTTTACTCTTTCTCTTTGTGAAACTCCATTTTGGTCCATATGTAATGAGCATTGTCAATTCTTGTCGACATGGAAATTTCAATCTCATAAAGTTCACATACTTTACATTTTTAATCCCACACTCACACTAATTTCATTTTCCTTGTTATATTTTCTTTATCACTTCCATAATGTTATTTTCTTTGTTATCCTTGGTTACACTCTTGGATTTGTAGAAAAAGAAAACAGTTAACAATAGGTTATGGATGTAAATTGTATTGATATTGGGAGCTTATTAGTAAGATTACTTACAAAAAATATCCATAGTATCAATTTTGAGGAGCAAACAAAAGACGTTAAGCAAAACCAAGGAAATCAAGTCATCTATTTTTTTCTTATAATCTCATATTCCTTCTCTTAACAATACCTACATGTGAATCCATAATTATTTTATTGAATTTATAATGTTATGTGTTTCCTATTAAAATACATAGTTATATCTCTGGTATGTAATTTGATTTTTATTTTAGCACATTAGAATACCTCTCAGCCAATTATTGCTTAATTCATGGAAACCCTATTATTGTGTTCATTTTCTTCCCATTCATTATGAACTTTAAATCATTTTTAATAATTTTAATCAATATAAACAATTTTAAAACTATAATTTACCAACCACTACCACACTTTTGTGTTATCTTCAAAATTTGTGTTCTTTTCAAAAGTCTAAACAAAATCACTTTGTATTCAGATCTTATCTAAAATCCTTTTGTAATAATATATATTAAAACTTAAATATTCAAAACTTGAAACTACATCGTGCCCCTAAAAATCTTATCAAATTTTTTTTTTTTTTTTAAATAAAATAAATATATATATATATAATATATATATATATATTTATATATATATATATATATTATATAATTAATTAAAATACTCGAAAACTACAATCCTTCTAAATTCCTTTTTGGAAAATTTAAAATTAAATATTCAAACTCAAAAACTACCATCCCCCTAAGAAATCTTTGTAAATTTCTTTTGCATTAATATATATATATTATTCCCCCCCACCCAACTCAAAACTACATCTCTTATTTTTTTTATTTTTTTTATTTTATTAAAACAAATATATTCATATATATTTTTCTTAACATAAATATATATAAACATCTTTTTAATACTTTAATTACTTCTAGATTTTATTTCCTTCTTATCTTAGTTTTTTAAACTATTAAAAGCAATTAAAGTTAGAGAAAATTTTTGAGAAATTAATTTCCATTTTACCTATAATCCTGCCACCATATACATCTATTTTGTATTTAAAAGTCACTTCATTTACCATTAAAATTAACAAATTCATGTCATAAACTGTAAACTATAAATTTTAGTTTATCTAGGTGACACTATCGTGAACTAAACTGATTTTTTATCGAATTATTTGATATACCAATCAAACTCTCAAATTTATGTACTATTATTTTTCGGATTATAGCAGATTTGGTAACTATGATTTAGATAAAGATTAATTTTGGCAATATGTTTAATCGCAACACTTATTTATTGTCAAATTTCAATTGCCAATAAAATTCTTAAATACACAAAATATTAAGGAAAATATTAAATTTGATAAAATGGTGAGTTACTTTCTTTTTTCTAAAAATAAGTACATTAGAATTTACTTCACTATAAAAAAAAACTTATATATAGCCACACATAAAAATTTATATAAAACAACAAACATGAAAAACAAATAAAACAACAAATATGAAAAACAAATGAACGCCACCAGATTTTTCCACTCAAAGACAAAATAAATTTGGAATTCTAAGCTTGCCTATCCCCACTGCTATCGAAACCAGTAAGTCATCAACTTTGGCCGACTAGTTCCCCGTAGACATTGACGGTTGATATTGGCATCGAACACTTCAAGAACCGTAGCACAAGTGGATTTAAATCTGTTATCTTTTGCCCCCATTTAAATCTCTCTCGAGAGTAAATTTTATTTCAGGTTTTTGAGATATTAGCACAAGGTTCGGTTCCAATCCCAAACTATATTGGTTATTGGCTGGACTGATATGGCGGAACTTCCTCATTTTCCACTTCTCGTTACTATGGCGGCTATCATGACTGCAGTCAATCTTGCAGCCGACAATCCCCAGACTACATTGGTGGGAGAAGGGTGCAGCCCCCACGTGTATGTTAATTTCACAGCGTTTACAGACAATCTGGATTCTGTCTTGCAATCCCTATTTTCAAATCTCTCTTTAGATGGCTTCGCTACTTCAATGCAAATCGATTCTGGCAAAACGGATCCTGTCTATGGTCTTGCTGTTTGTCGGAAGTATTTGAACGCCAGCGAGTGCTCCCAATGCGTGGAGGAAGCGTCGATACGAGCGAAATCACTGTGTCCTCAAGCTAATGGTGCTCGCGTTCATTTGGACGGTTGTCTTCTCCGCTATGAGAATAATACCTTTTATAGTCAGGATGTGGACGGTGGGAATTACGTTTATTGTGCCGGCACCAATTCCAGCGATGCACAGGCATTCCTTCAAAGAGCCCAGGACTTATCCGCGCAGCTCATAACCAACGCTTCTAAAAATAATGGGTATGCCGTTGGATCCATTGATGGCTCCTTATATGGTCTCGTTCAGTGTTGGCCCTCGCTTAACAAGAGTAGGTGTCAACGATGCATGACTGAAGCTCAAAATCAATTACTTACCTGTCCTCCCAAGAGTGAAGGCCGAGGTCTCGAGGCGGGCTGTTTTATGCGCTACTCAACTTACTCGTTTTTCACATATAACCAGACTTCCGGTACGAGTTTTTCAACTTAGATTTGCTACAACTATTTGGAGTTTGATTTCAATATAACACATATGTTGATTGCTTTGCTTTGTTTTAAACGCAGCATCCCCGAATTTAACACCGTCCTCGGGGAAATCGTCATCGAAAACAGTGCCTATATTACTTGGAAGCATTGGCGGAGCAGCTCTGGTTACGGTGTTGTGCTTCATATAGATTTGAAGAAACGGCGTAAAAGTTCCGTATCAGTCACTTTGCAGAACAAGGTCGAGGAAGATTATTTATGTATGGGAAGTAATGTTTTTATTTGTTGTTGTGAATTTTTACTGTGAGTTTGCCAGAGTTAATCTAGAAATTGTTGTTTTTTTATATTTAAGTTAAAATCGTGATTTAAATGTCTGTGTTATATAGGCATAGCTATTGTGATAATGTATGTGTAGAAATAAAAGATTTATGTCTTTTATATATATAACTATTACGATCAATAAAAAATATCGTAGTCTTTAATTTCTCTATTTTCCCAACACTGTGTTGGTTGATTATGCTGAGTTCACCTTAAATTAAATGCCAGAGTTTGGCAGATGGAATTATTTGAATTTATGTAAGTGATCAGTTGTTTAGTTCTGCCACCACTCTGTAAATTTAGTTTTCTATTCTACCTCGTTCATCTAAATGCAATTTCGTTACACATCTATGTCAACAAGGTTCTAAGATTATTCCTGCTCTTTTCTGTTTTAAACCTGGCAAAACATCGAACTTCGCCTGCATTTTGTCAAATTATGCTTTTCGGCAGAAATATATTAATGGGTTTTCAAATTTTTCTGGAAAATACTGCTAATTAGATTTCAAGGTTTTTGGGAAAAATTTTGAGAATCTTGGAGAAATGTTTGTAAATTTGAGTTTCAGTGGTTAAAATTCAAAATTTTTGGAGCCCAAATTTTCTGGAAGATGTTGAATCTATTTTCGCTATTAAAAAAAAAAATTAAACAATCATACTTTATATTTAAAATTTGAAGTGCACAAAATTCAAAATAAAATCCCTGTTTTTTTCCATCCACACAAATTTCAAGCCTAAGTAGACAACGCCTTCTTAAAATTCACGGGATTCTAACTGCGTGCACAATCAGAAAGGTTACGCCTACCTACTTGATATCAAAGGCGTTTTCATCACCGGATTCTAACTGCGTGCACAATCAGGAAGGTTACACCGACATACTTGATATCAAAGGCGTTTTTAAAATTAGGAAACGGGTTTAGATAAATGGAAAGGGTTCAAGTCTAGGGACCCGAATGGGGAAGATTCCTTGCGTCTGTAACGGTCAATATGTGCGCAGAAACTATGCAAATTCCTTTTGGATCCCACAGCAGACTTTACGAGAGACATACAAATTTCCTCTGCGAGATTAACTACCTCGGACAAATAGAGCATACGTGCATCCCTGGAACATGCATTTAAAAGGTGTAATAACGTGTTGAACCGTACTTCTTATTACTTAAGTGACAGTCAAATAAAAGTCACAGCCAGTCATGTCTTGATTGCGCATTTGCAAAGCAAACTGAGGTAGTCCATTCCGTTTTATGTAGAAACAATAGAAATAACATAACCTTGGGTAGGTTCTTGCCTAGAAAAGCATTGCTATACCATTCGAGAAAAACCTATATTGACTCATGAATTATTAAATTTATCACACTACGAATTTTATTTATATTTTAAATCAACAAAACTACAATTGCACTTATCTCAAAAAATTTCAAGCATTAATATAAATTAGCATGTGCACCCATAGGTGCAAAGAGTAAGCTGATAGTGTTTTCGGCTGTTATTAAATATAATATAATATAAATATAATAGAATATAATAATATTTGAAATAGAAGAGTTTCTAGTGTGTTATTAAAGGTCGAACAGGCTTGGAGGTGGATTAGGGATCTCTTTAAAGGTTTAGAATGCGGAAGAGTCTGACTATGTGGGATGTATGAGACTCAAGCCAGACACCAAATTGATGTATGAGACCCAAGAAAGGAAATAATGGGCTTGGAGGTGGATTAGGGATCTCTTCAAAGGTTTAGAATGCAGAAGAGTCTGACTATGTGGGATGTATGAGACTCAAGCGAGACACCAAATTGATGTATGAGACCCAAGAAAGGAAATAAAGATGGATAGTTATTACTATTATATGAGACCCCCTTCTGACTATGTGGGATGTATGAGACTCAAGCCAGACACCAAATTGATGTATGAGACCCAAGAAAGGAAATAAAGATGGATAGTTATTACTATTATATGAGACCCCCTTGTTTGTAGGAGATCCAAGAAAGGAAATAAAGATGGATAGTATTATTATTATATGAGACCCCCTTATTTGTGGGACAAGGGACTATGTGGGATGTATGAGACCCAAGCCAAACACCAAATTGATGTATGAGACCCAAGAACGGAAATAAAGATGGATGGTTATTATTATTATATGAGACCCCCTTGTTTGTGGGATAAGGGACCCACCTCCCCGTAGGGATTTGACTGTTAAGACTAGCAAGGCATACATACTCCACCCCCTTCTAGTTTTGAACTTGTGACCTCTTAGGAGGAAACACATGCTCTTAACCAGGGTAGGAATTTGGATTTCTCTTTACCCGTCATACAATTTTTTTTTGACGTTTTGGGTCCTTATGCTTCCCATCAAGAAACGTTATATTAAAAATTTTGCCCTTCAAGAGTGATGTTATCATAATAAATTAACCCTCCACTAATAAAGTTTTGATTAAAAAATGACCATTCAATAAATAATTATGTTGAAAATTTTCAAATATTTATCGTAAGGGAAAAACCGAAATTTGAAAAAACTCAATTATGGAGGTTTCAATAAAAAGTGTTGAACATTTGAAATTTGCTCATTTAAAGTATATAATCAGTCCAAGGTA
>APFE030878418.1:0-14841 GCA_000404065.3 Pinus taeda
TTCGGTCCATGGTATTGGATGCTTCGGCATGTATAAATATGTATTGTAACATTGAAAGGAATATAATGAAAAATAAAGTTGGTAGTCTCAGTTTTGAGATCCAGTGGGAAATCTCTGTGTATGTGTGTTTTATGTGTTATGCTCTCGCATTTTTATTTTTTGTGTGATTTAGAATTCATATGCAGGTAATTTCTGTACGGGGTTAAAACCTACATTATTGTTGAGGCCATCATAGAATGATAGAAGAAGTGTGTGGGAACCTGGTATTGTGAGAGGAAAATGGAAATGTCAAGACAATGGTTGTAATCTCTTCTTGATTCAATATATATGCAATTATCGATTGATTTCATACATGATTTTTCATCTTGCATGTTCATGGCTTAATGTTTTTTGACTTGTTCAGTAGGTTGAATTACAATTTGTCCATTGTCACGGTTGTTGTTTTCTGTTGTTTATTTGTTTAATTTGTTTGAAGAAGGAAGTGAGAGATAGCTGGAGCGAGCAAGCCAGGAAATTATCAAATGGGATAATCGTACTAAGAGGTAGGCCCTCTTAATTAGTTCTAACCTAAGGAAATATTCCATAGAATGTATCAATTGTGGCTAAACCCATTATCGAGCTAGAGGAATTTGTTTGTGTTCGCACTTATAATTTTACTTCACCACAAATTGGTGACTCCACTGGGGAGCCAATCCTTTTGTTTGTCTTGTTTGAGATTTCATGATTTTGTGTGAACTTTTCTAGTTCCACTTTTTCCCTTTGGTTCTATTTCCTTTCCTTTGCTCACTGGTCTGCATTTGAAATTCATAGTAGCAGATTTGGTGCCAACTTTTTTTTTTTTATGAATTTTTCTTGGCTCCCTCGCTCAACGTGCTCAATTCACTAACAGTCATGCTGATCAATGCGATATGGTAATAAATAGTTGTGCCGACCCCATTCTGGCACTTGTTGTCAAGTAGACAGCCACGCTCATTCCTATAAGTGAAGATTAGTATTTGCCCCAAATCTTGGCCAGTGCATTTTGCTCTCATGATTTTGACCTTGTAAGCTTCTTAGACTACCTTCTCCCTTACTAGAAAGCTTCATTTAGCTTGTTTTTTATGTTTGATTGGTTTATCCCACCCTCTGATGTGTTAAGTCTGGCCCTATGTGAAGTTATTTTTTATTTTTTCTTTGAATCCCTCGATCAACACTATTTTTTGCCAAACAGTCATGTCGATCAAGCCTATCAATGCTACTTTTAGCTTGAAAGTCATGTCGGTCATGTCAATCAGCGCTACTTTCAGCCCAAAAGTCACTCTGATCTTTGAGTTAAGAAAAAATCAGAATTTCTCCCATTCCAGTGCCAGTGTGTCTTGATCCTTAGACTCTCTTCTTCTACCTAGAAGTGACTAGGACACTTAGGTTGCTCCTTTTAATTGATTGGTTGGCTTGAAGTTTCATTGCTTGATCTTTTTGAGTTCTTTTATGGTTTCTATGACCCTAGGGCATCTAGGTTAATTACCATTCATTTGTTTATTTACTCATTATGTCAAGTTGTTGATTTGATGCTTCATTTAATCCATCTTTCAGTGGCAACATCTTCATTGCTTCATTTTCAATTGAATGAGAGAAAGAGTCTCGTTTGTTCTCTTATTTCAAGTGACTCTTTTCTCGTTCCTAGCATAGATTACATTGCTTGGCTTGTCGATTGAAGCTTTTATGTATTTGGTTTGTTCGATTCAGGAAAGAGTTTGCTTTTAGTTTCATTTATCATGCTTTCGATTCAGTCGATGCTTTTTTGTTCAAAATTGTTAGAATTTTCATCAAAGTCCTTTATGTGAAACATTCATTTTTTATTTTATGAAAAGAAGAACATCATTCTAGTTTACATAGGGGAAAATATTGCATTAGTAGCATTATTGACAAGCTAGAATTTCATCATCATAGGAATGGAAATGAAATGAAACTTATTTTGTTGTTAAGGGAAGACTAAGTGAATTTAGGACATATCTTAGTGAAAATTTTCATTCTTTGATTGTTGCATTGATTGTGTACTCTCTATCCCTCAATTAGTGTTGATTTTAATTGAAGAAATATCTCTCTTCCCATATAGATGCATGTAGGAGTTTTGTTAGATGGTAGTGGAAGCACCTTGCAACTAAAACCTAATTCAAGATCAACCATTAAAATTTATTGAATTAACCTATTGAAGCATTGAAACTTAAAGCTCCCATTTAGTGGTATAGTCTAGAGATGTATTTCGACATCTTTAAACCTAGCAGCTATCGTTTTCTTCAGCACTCGACAACGCTATTACGGACTTGTGCTACCTGCACTGTCAAGTATATAAAGGGAGACTCCACTAGGCTGTAATCCTTTATCCATAGGAAGCTGAGTCTGTTGTATTGTAAACATGATACACCAGACACAACATTTGGGGAGATTTCTTGCCCATACTTCTCGGTTCGCCAGGAGGTATTATGCAGTTCACAGTTACCTAGTATCCATTTTTCCTAGATTATCCTGAGCAATCATTTTGGTCTTTTGGCCCTTTAAATTTAAAAGATCACTGAGCACTTGTCCTTTTGGGCTCATTAATTCTGAAAGCAACTAGAGTCACCTTTCATCCTTTTCTCAACTCTTAAAATATGAAAGGGCAAATTTTTGTTTCAGTGTCTTAAAATTAACTTCCCACGAAATATTCCTGGTAAAATTTATCTTCCTTAGTAGTTCTTTTGGGTTGATTCCAAAGGAAACATTTCCAGAGTCCACCAGTCAAGGATTTCCCTCGAATGGAAAACTTGGTCCGTTTCCTTTTTTGGAAATGTTGGTGCTCCTTATATGGCAACGCTGTCCCTTCTTGGGTTAACCATTGGTCTACTTGTCTAGTTGTTTTCGACCTCAGTGGTTTTCAGTGTCCTAACTCTTGTCCAAACGTCCCCTTCATTTGAATCATGTCACGATGATTCTAAGGTTGACCTCTCCCCTTTTTCCCCTATTTCTTCCTCTTCTTCTTCTACTTCGCCTGGTGAAAGTTTGAAATCTAGTAACTAGGAGGTTAAGAAGAAGAAGATGATGAAGAAGAAGAAGAAGCCAGATAAGTTAGAGGCCAACCGTTTGGTTGTTACTCCAAATGCACCTCATGTCGACAAACCTTCCTATCCTCCACAGAAGGTTAGATTCCCTTGCAAGTTGTGTAAGGGTAACCATCTCCTGCGAGACTGTCCTAGCATTCCCAGAGTCTTAGAGGTATGGTCTCAGAATATGGATCGACCATCCCCGTCGACCTCTAGAGATCATGTCGATGATGCACCATCAGTTAGCGATGGTAAGAAGAAAGGGAAGATTAGATTCCCCTATAGGTTATGTGAAGGAGAGCATCCTCTTCACCTTTGTCCTCTTATGGATAAAGCTTCCAATGTTTTTGAAAACCTTACAGCCCGTCAACCCCAACTTCCTATTGGTTATCAGAGGCTACCTTCTGACCATCTCCTGGTTAGTAAAGAGAATGTCTTTGCTTCATCTCTTGCTTGTCCAGCTCTTCCTAAGCAAGACTGTCTTGTGTTTTTTTCCAACCAACCATTGGTTGAAAATAGTGTCGATTTGGTCCCACCACCAGTTGCTCACTTTGTTCTAGAAGAGAGTGGTGATCATACTTCTCATGTTCTTCTTGTCTCCTCAGATTCTCATGAATCGAAGACTGACCATCCCATACCGGTTGTTAAGGGGAGTTCTTCTTCTATTCCTACAAAGAATCGGGGAAATCATATGATACCCCCACCAAGTAGGTTTGTCATCTCTTTCGATTGGAGACCATTAACTTCTCTCTGCCTCCCATCTTATGTGCCTTTCCAGATCACAATACAAGGCTATAATATGGTAGTACATGACACTATATTAGATGAAGGCACATCTATTAGCATCATGTCTTCTACTACTAGTTAAGATTTGGGCTCCCCACAACTTGTGCCTGTCACTCAGAATCTGTTGGCTTTCAATAGAGGAACCATTCAACCCTTTGGGGTCCTTCTAAAGTTCCCCATTACTTTTGGAGGAAATACCATCTATAGAGACGTGATGGTAGTCCAAGGTCCCTTAGATTTCAATCTTCTCTTTCGATGAGACTATGTTTATGTCATGGGAGCCCTTGTTTATTTGCTTTTCCATGTGGTTTGTTTTCCACACGAAGGGAGAATAGTGACCATTTATCAATTCTCATTCATTGGCCACCAAGTGTCTCCTATGCAACCATCTTCCCCTATTGGTCCTTGTTTGCAAGTAGTATGTTCCCCGCCAAAAGTTAATTATGTGGCTACCTATTCCGTCTCCGCATCTGTTGATGATCACATAGATGGTATTGTACATTATGTGTTGGGGGTACTCAAACCCGATCTGTCTTTGGTACCAATTGATATGTATTCCTCCCAGAGTGTGGTTCTTTCATCTAGTGAAGACCTCTTGGGATCCATGTTCTCGTATGGTTGATGAACAGATCTCCAAGGATAGTTTGTTCCTATATCAACCTCATTAAAAAATGAAACAAGACCCATGAGGATAGTTCTTTTTTTGTGTCAACCTCGTTAAAAAATGAAACAACACATGAGGATAATTCCTGGTCCTATCTCAACCTCGTTAAAAAATGAAACCAAGGCTGTGAGCATAGTTCTTTGTCTTGTGTTGAGCTCATTAAAAAATGAAACAAGGGTCTTAAGGATAGTTGTTTTACTGTGTCAACCTCATTAAAAAATGAAGCACCTCCCATTTCCAAATCGAGTCTTTGATTAAGATCTCGTAAAATCCGAGTCAAGTCTTTCCTAGATCTCGAAAGTGAACCTTCATTCCATCCACCTAGTTGACTAAAATGAAGCTTAGGGAGCATGTACCTCAATTAAGTCATTATGCTAGGGGCATGCAAACTTATAGCAAGCATAGTTTTTCACTTCAAGATTTTGTAAACATGAAACTGAATCCAGGTAGAGTTATCCATGGTGCAAGCTTGTGTAAAAATGAACCTATGCCCAATTTACATCTCGTGATTGTCATTTGTATCAGCTGATTTCTACTAGATGAGATTTGGTTGTTTCATTCCATCGCCACCATCTCTTTGGCTAATCATATGCTTTCACTTGGTTGTTTTTCCTTTCCTGAGGGACCACAACATTGAGTGGTTTTATTAGCTAGCCTCTTGACCATTACATGTTTTGAACAGTTCCTCCATCATCAAAACAAGCTTCTACCCTTTGTACTACTTGTTCCTCCAGGAAGAGTCATGTTTCTGCTCTTTTCTTGACTCATAAAACTCATATGAAAATATTGCCGAGTATTTTTCCTTTTGACTCGTAAAAGAGAATAAAATGTGGTGTCCGTTTTCAAGCTCTTTTCTGACACTTTAAAAGTGAAAATATTGTTGAGCTCTTGTCATTCTGAACTTGTTAATGGATGTGAAACATCATGTGCCTAGTATAAGTTTACCCCTTTTTGGGTTGGGATGCACTATTTATGAAAAAGGTACCCCTTGACTGGAATAATCAATCGATTGTCTCAAGTATTGTTTTCTACCGTTTTGGGCTTGAGAGACACAAATGTACGAAAAGGGATCATGTGGATTTTTTATTTTTTGTGTCTTTCTCAAACTCGCTAAACATGAAAAAGATACCAAATTACACCTTTTTCAAACCAGTTAAAATATTAAACGACATCGGATTCATCACCATGATGGACATGAGCTTCTCCTTCCTAATTCTCATTAAACTTACTAGGGTGGATTCATCCGAAGGATGAAATTATAGTACAAGCATATGTTATCCCCTTCAAGCTTGCGATTAAAAAATAATTGAGGTTCCTACTAGAAATGGTGGGGGGAAATTTGGAAACCTAGTTGTGTCGGCAACTCACTCTTGAACATGACACTTTCTACTTCTTGTCGGGTTGGGACATCCTCCTTTTTTATCATTGACCTTCTTGGGTTGGGCCATTCATTTTTTCCTTCCTTTTGATCTCTACCACATCATCATGACCCCTAATCCCATGGATCCAAAATCTGCCAAACTTCCACTCGTGTCACCAATATATTCAAGAGTTGCCCTTTTGTAGTTACATTTTCCTCTGATTCTCTGTATCATTCAAAATCATTTTGCATCCCTTTGTCTTGTGTCGATGATGTGGGATACATTATTTCCCTCCTTCGACATGGTCTCTTTCCATCAACTTTAAATCATTATCCGAGAAGTTGACCGAGAGACTCCTTCTAGTACCTTAGAGCTTGCATGCCCTGATGGCAATTTCTTTGCACTCGATGACAAGCTAACATCATTGGCTTTCGATCAAGTGATTTCATTGGTGTTCGACTTCAGTTCCTCTATTCACATTCCATGGATTGCTTTGATAGTACCTTAAGGACCATTGTCATTATTGGTGGTTCATCTCGTGCTTGTTAACATTTTACATCCTTGACTCATAATTAGGAAACTTTCTAGCATGTTCAAGTCCAACACATCTATTCACATGTTAGAATTTGTACTTTGATCGGGTTGTGTTGGAATGTAAGAACGTGGACTCAGATCACGAAATTCTAGGTTGCGAAGTCATGTGACATGGTTATGTTGATAGACATGTCCATTTCAGATGGATGGTTGTGACCATACCATGAGTTATCATATCTGATCCTTCTCATTTTTGGATGGTTGTGACCACACCATGGTTTCATTATGATCTTCTTTGACAGATGGCTGCACCCATACCTGGATCCATTTACATGATCATTCTCTAGATGGATTCATCCATGCCACGATTCATGTATCATTTGACAGAGTTCTCAATTATGTATATGTATCTATACTTGCTTGCAAGTTTTCCGACGACAGACTACGGTTCCCCACAGTGATTCGTAAGCATTTCATCCCTCACTCTAGCTCGAGCTTCATGCTTTAGGGAACATTTGTTACACAAAATTGTCACTGTCCATGTACTCCCCATTCCTTGATCCTAGAGGACCTCTACAGTGAACCCTACATGCTTATGCTTCATGAAGAAACTCCCATTGTGTCCCTCTTCATGAGCAGAGCAATTCCCTTTTGCAACATTTTCCCAAAAACTTCTATTTTTCCCAGTTTACAAGGTTGGTGCTAATGGCCTTTGTCCCCCTCATGCCGATATGCAAGGATTAACACTGTCCCTAGCACTGACTAGAGTGACTGGGCTTTTTTCCAGTCGTGCTGGTCCTCTTATGGAAATTTTTAAAATATAGAGCCGAAGATTCCAGCTCTAGAAGCTTCGTAATGGATGTCTAGTAAATGGTTTTGTCAGATGGGGTCGAGGATGTCAGTTTGGGCTCCTTTCCCCTATAAATATGGAACTACTTCAAGAGATAGGACTTTGTCCCATGAGAAGAGGATCCATATCCCATCCATTCATCTTATATAAACCTCACTTTTTCCCAAGCACAAGCTAGCGTTGAAGTGTTAGTGTCTAGTGTTAATGTGGGTGTGCTAGTGCTAATTAAGTTTGGAGTAAACAAAAAGCTATTCATAGTTGTAGCTCTCTAGTTATGTGAGGGAAAAGTGTGAATTTGGTTTAGTGTGAAGCCTAAATGGAAAAGCCTTGAAACTATTATTGTTGAGGCCATCATGGAATTCTAGCAAAAGTGTGTGGGAACCTGCTTTTGTAGGAAGAGAATGGCAACATCAATACAATGGTTGTAATCTCTTCTTGATTTAATATATATGCAACTATCGATTGATTTCCTACATGATTTTTCATCTTACATGTTCATGGCTTAATGTTTCTTGACTTGTTAAGTAGGTTGAATTACAATTTGTATATTGTCATGGTCATTGTTTGCTATTGTTTACTTGTTTCAGATGTTTGAAGAAGGAAGCAAGAGATAGATGAAGTGAGCAAGCAAGGACATCATCGAAAAAGATAAGTGTACTAAGAGGTAGGCCCTCTTAATTGGTTCTGACCCAAGGAAATATTCCATAGAATGTATCAATTGTGGCTAGACCCATTATCAGGCTAGAGGAATTTGTTTGTGTCCACACTTATATTTTTACTTCACCACGGAACCTCAACTAAGAAACCCCATCCCCCTATTAATGTTATCAAAGTGGGGTCCCCTCATTTTTATTGGGGTCATTGATCCTTCCATTGGATGAATTCCATTTTTCAACTGATATGGGAAGGAACGTTTGATAAGTGATGGAAAAGACATCATCTCAGGCCTCAGGACTGGTAAAAAACATGCAAGATCTAAATACATTATGATGGAAACCAAGTTTTGCAACGGTTAGAAACCCAAGTAGGGTCTAGGCCATGGTGGCATCTGACATAGAGTTGGGCTTACATGGCACCCATGAGAACTACCAAATGGCATGTGCTAATGGCCTTTTCGTGGGGAAAGGTGGCCTAAAAATGAGTGACACGCGACATACCTGGAGGGAGCCACGTGGATGGGATGATATCATATTGATGTCATCAAGGTTTTAGGCTAGTAGAGGAAGGCCAACATATGGATAATTACCCCATTTTTTTACTAAGAATGTTTTCATTCTAGGGTAATAGACTACTAGGTGTGAGTGTGGGAGTGTTGTGAATAGCGGCCTAGACAACCAGTAGACAAGCACATGATGGGAAACGTTGTCATCAACTCATATAAAAGGAAGTCTATATTTACTTGAGACAGAGTTTGATGGAATGGTTGAGTGTCGAGGAAAATGGTTAGTGGATGAAGGCTACGATGGAGAAAATTTCTTTCAACTCATGAAAAAGGAAGTTTGTCCCACCTTGAGATTGGGGTTAATGCATTGGTTGAACATTGGGGAAAGAGAAGATAGATGGAGGCCATGATAGGAATATCCTCATCTAATTTCATGAGATGGAAGTATATCATATTGGGAGGATTTATGCCTTGGGACATAATGTGAAATAGGTGACAAACATGCCTTGGACTAGTCCCGTGGGCCCTAGCTAGAATGATGTAGCATAGTTGTGGTGAAAATCACAAGAAAGGGTGTGATGATGTGGACCTATTTGGGTGATGACATGATAGTGAGATGGACTAACACATGGGCACCATGTGGGATCCATGTGGGCACCAAGCAGCAGTGAGTGTATGGGTTAAATATTAAATGGCCATAACTTTTAATCTGGGGGTGAAATTGAGGAAAAATTTATACCATTGGAAATGTCTCAATGATCTGAATGAAATCGTGATGTTTATTTTGCATTTTGAGGAGTTTGAAAAATGATGAAACTTTAAGATCCTATTTCGATGACCCCATGGGTCAAGGAAAATAACAACCCTTTCTACCGTTATTATGGGTTATGGGTGGATGAGAGGTACTTTACATAGTGGTATCAGAGAAAAGGTTCAACATTGGCCCTTTTGAAACAAGATAGGGATCTAGAACAAGTGATAGGTGTTAAACTTGGTCATCATGTGGATTGATGATATGTGTTACTTATTGTATTGCATGTGATATATGAATATAGTATGTTAATACTAATTTTCGACATCATTTTCTTATTATGGATGTGTTAACATCAGGTGTAATTTTTTAGCTACCCTTGCATAGACAAAGTCATAATAGCAAGCCAAGGAGATGATGTATTATACACCTATGTTTTGATTAATATAACATAGATGTGTGTACGAAAACACATTAAGAATACATTGATAGTAGTCGGTGCTACATGTAGAAACAAAGGGAGAGTTCTAGCTGAAACCCCTATGCATCCTAGATCATAGGAAGCTCACACTCTAGAATCAACTAATATAGCAAGTCAAAGTACAATGGAGGGAATTTGGGCTCGAGGAAGCCACATCAGAAATGATTGATCATATGAGAGCAACATATACAATTTTGTTTGTTGGTTGAATTAAATGTAAATAATTGTAAATGATTGTATAGAGATGTGTACATGAAGCTCCAAATGGTTTTGTGCTTGGTTTAAAGCACGTTTTCTTTTGTGTTCACATATAGAGCACTGAGGATGGTGTTCCTCCAAAGTGGAGGGGTCTTTGATTTCCCCTGGATAATTACCCTATTGTAAATATTTTTAAACCACTTTAAGGTAATTAAAACTGAACGAGAATTTGGACACATATTTTAGAGCATGTGGAAGGAGATTGCTTGAGGAAGCTTGCAAGCTTTCAATTCCATTCATTGAGGTTGACTAGTGTTCCCTAACTGGGCTGACTATGCTTTTAATTTAAATGGGAAGCAAAGGACAAGATCATGTTCCTCTTGGACAAATCCACAATAAAAAAGGCAAAAATTAATTTGTTGGAATGACCATGCCAGTAAGAAAATTCGCCTAGGAAAAACACATGAGGGAAAAGAAAATTAAGTTCATTGAAACCGTATTAAGTGGAGGAAGTTCTATAAATTGTATCAAAGGAGTGGACCAACAAAGGGAAGGTAAAACAAATCAGACAAGGGGGAAAACAAATGAGAGGGTTCAGTTGGGAAGAAGGAGAACACATAGCATGAAGGAAAAAGCGAAAGTAGGAAGTGTTGAAGGAAAAAAGATAATTCTTTCTCAACCTGAATAGAAAAATAAGAGAGGAAACTTAATAGAAGGAATAATGGAGGAGGCATTATACTATTTCTAGAGTAGTCAAAGACAAGAGAAGATTTATTTTTGGTTTAGCACTAGAAACACTGATAGGAATCTCTCATGTGAAGGGCCAAGGTATCGAGATTCCTTGTTTTGGTTGGAGGGCCGGGATGGTTTAGTCCCTAGATTCCCTTGCTTACCTGGTGGGTGGAGGGCTTACTTTTAGGATTTCTAGTCAAGGAGTGCCCTAATATCTTTCTTTTCTTATTTCATGTCCAATCTTAGTGAGTATTGGACTCCTTGTTTAGGGTGGAACCACTAAACGAAGTTCTCTAAAGGTGGAGTTGGATATATCTCTAGATTGTTAGGCAAACTTGACTTAGGATAGAGTCAAAGTTGACCAGGTTAAACAGTAATGGCTTTGGGGCACATGGTATTGTGCACTCATAGTGTTCTGCCCATGGTATTATATGTAATGGAGCTTATAAAAGGTTGGAAGGACTTCATTGTAATGCAAGACCTCGAGGTGAGTGATGAAGGCTCACTTGGTCGGATTGGCCAGGGTTTTGGCCAATGCTAATGAGATATTATTAGGTTGGGTTTTTCCCCGGATTTGGGGTTTTCCCGGATAAACATTTGCGTTTATGTGTTTATAGTTGTTGCTGGTTATTTTTATATTTATTCCTCTCAGTAATTATTTATGTTATGTAGTAAATTTCTTAATAACTGGTATCAGAGCTAGATATTGGCTTCAAAAGGAGTCTTTGATGCCAAGGGTTTATAGTGCCTGATGAGATCAATGCAGCCTTTTTCCAGATCTGGGTCTGGAAAATAATGGTGGAACAATCATATGTGGAAGAACCTCGAGGAGAATGTGTAGAAGATAGTGCCGTAACTGCCAGGGATCATAGTGCATTTGTGATATTTACCGGTTTGGAACATGCCGACGAATTTTTCGGGATTCATGTAGCTTCGAAAATTGTTTTTTTCTGCTACGTGAGGTCGCTGGTGCTGGAATATACAAGGTTCTCGTCGGGCTCACAATTAGAGGGGTTTGAGAGAAGCTTTTGAGCAAATCAAATTGAGAGAGGATGGATGAGAATCGCAGCAGTAATAAACAAAAAAAAAAAAATTAATGAAGTCAAAATTATTGCATGTAAATGGGCATACTACTGTAAGACCTGGTAAGGCATGTGTACCCCTCGGTGATCACCAGTAAAGTTTGGTTAGACCTAGGTGATAGGGAGGATGTCGGGTTAACAATACCCCGGATAAAAACTCTGAGGGGGCTAAGGGCTAGAGTGAGCGGGATTGTCTCACTTAGCAGGTTTGGCTGGAGTTAGTCAAGGAACCCCAAGTCAAGTTTAAGGGGGGAATTGTTAGGTAAACTTGACTCAGGATAGAGCAAAAGCTCACCAGGTTAAATAGTGATGGTTTTGGGGCACAAGGTATTGTGTACCCATAGTGTTCTGCCTGTGGTATTATATGTAATGGAGCTTATAAAAGGCTGGAAGGACGTCATTGTAATGTGAGACCTGGAGGTGAGCGGTGAAGGCTCACTTGGTTGGATTGGCCAGGGTTTTGGCCAATGCTAATGAGATCTTATTAGGTTGGGTTTTTCCCTAGATTTGGGGTTTTCCTGGACAAAAATTTGTGTTTATGTGTTTATGATTGTTGCTGGTTATTTTTATATTTATTCCTCTCAGTAATTATTTATGTTATGCAATAAATTTCTTAACATAGATTCCTTTGATTAGGTGGTGGGCGGAGGTGGTGTAGCCTATGGATTCTTTGTTTCAGTTTGACTTCTTGTATTAGTTGGTGGGTAGAGCTTTGTAATCTTTGGATTACCTATTTCAGTTATATGGTGGAGATGGTGTAATATTTGGACACTCTTGATTAGAAGGTGGGTTGAGGTGGATTGAAATTCCCTATCTCAATTGGCGGAATAAGTCAATTCCTTTGACCACTCTTAATCATGCTCTAATATCTGCCTTGGGGGTGATTTGATGTAAGAAATGTTGTTTTGTAGACCAATCTAAGGCTGAGTGGAGAGTTGAAGTCCCAATTCTAGTTTTCATACTTATCTAAAAAGATAAGTGATTACTTAAGTTCTTGTGCATTTAATATTATGTATATGGTTATTTTGTTGTTAAATTGCTTATGCTAATATTAAGGAAATCCTTATTTCCTATGTAATGATGAGGAATGTCGATTTATTTTAAGTTAGTGAGGAATGTTTTAATTCCTATATGATAAATGAAGAGGTGGCCAACTTCTATTTGTAATACTTGATATCAAATTCATTCTAAATATCTAAATATGAGAGATGGGAACACCTCTATTGTGTGACTAAATTCATGAATCTTTTGAATAATAGGGCTCAGTACGTACTTGTAAATATTAGGAGGAATAGATTTTTGTTAAGCACAAACTCAAGAGAGACATCATGGTATATATGTATGGGTGTGTGTGTGTGTGTGTGTTCATATATACACATATGGGATAGGCTTAGAATATTTTAATCTTAGGAGGGATAGTCATATTGATGATAAACCACAGGCTACATATATACATGTGTACACACACACACACGCACATGTATGTATGTTGATGGCTAGTGCGGAATCTTGATGGGTGGGACTCCAATGAGATACCTCCTTCCCTTCTCTGTATCACATGGGGCCTCTCTCATGCTGTTGACCAAGCCTGGACATATATATTCCATTGATTTCAAGACTCGGAAGGGTGAATGGAACCTCAACTTAGAGACCTCCCTTGTGATGTGAGGGAACATGGGGGGCTCCCCCATTTTAAATGGGGTCATCAATCCCTCCATTGGATGAAAGTTTTTGATTGGCCAAGATAGGAAGGCGAGTCTGTCAAGCAATAGTAAAAGCGTCGTCTTAGGCCTCATGACTAGTAAAAACTACGCAAGTGCCAAATTTATAATGGGAAACCACATTTTTCAAGGGTCAAAAACTTTGGAAAGACCCAAGCCAAAATGATGGTAGATGTGTTCTTGGGGTGATGTCGTTCCCAAGAGGGTCACCACATTGAATGTGTTAGTGGCCTAAAAATGGGTAGCACTAAAAATTGGTGACACATGGCATGCCTTGAGGGATCCACATGGATGGAATTACATCAAATTAAGTCAACGAGGTTTTAAGGTACCAGACCGTGGCCAAAGGATGGAGAATTTTCCCATAGTTAATGGATAATCTTTCCATCCTGCGGCAATAGACTACCAGGTGTGAGTGTGGGAGTGTTGTGCATAGGGGCCGAGATGACTAGTAGATAGAGAACATGATGGGAAATTTTCTCATTGACTCACGTAAAAGGAAATCTATCCCGCCCCAGGATTGGGGTTAATGGAATCGTTGAGCGCCATGGAAAAGGGTCATTAGATGGAGGCTAGGATGGATAAAAATTTTGTTGAATCATGTAAAAGGAAATTTGACCTGTTCTAGGATTGGTGTTAATAGAATGGTTGAGTGTTATAGAAAGGGTTAGTAGGTGAAGGCCAAAGTGGGAATATCCCCGTATTATTCTATGAGTTGGAGTTATGTCATCTTAGGAGGATTTATGCCCTTGGACATAACATAGAATAGGTGACAAACATGCCTTGGGATGGTCCTATGGTCCCTAATTTGGATGATGTGACATATCCACGATGGTGGCCATGGGGAAAGGTGTGATGATGTGGACCTGTGCAGGTGACAACATGGCAATAAGGTGGAGTGCGGGTACCATATGGTAGCCATGTGGTAGTCCTTGAGGATGTGACACAAGGTTACGTGCCGGATATTAAATGGCCATATATTTTGATATGGGATTTAGATTGAGGAAAATCTTATATCACTGGAAATTGCTTAATGAGACAGACAAAATGACAATGTTTATTTTGAGTTTTAAGAAGTTTAAAAAATGATGAAATTTTAAGATCCCATTTCCATGACAGTGTTATGGAGGTTGGGTCAAGGACAATAATAACTCTTTTTACCCTTGGTATGGGCTCTGGGTGGATGAGGGGCATGTTTCAACAAAGCCTTGAGATAATGTAGGATAATAAACATGTTTGGGCAGAAAATGAGGCAAAATAGAAATATGAAGAAGCATGTTTAGATGAAAATTATAGATAGAGACCACAAGTCCGACTACTTAGCTACATAGTGTTGAAAAGTGTGCAACAAGAAATGCTTGTTGAGAATGCAACAAGATGATGGAGCTTAGTGGAAAGGAGTCGCCTTCACTAAGTGGGCCTGCAGGCTATTTTTGGCGCAAGTCTATTTTTAGACATAT